>APFE030485769.1:4122-65049 GCA_000404065.3 Pinus taeda
AGCTCAGCTGGACCTAGACCTCAGCCATGCTCAACAAGAAAGGTTAATGCAGCTGAATGGGTTGGATGAACTTCGAATGCAGGCCCTCCTCCACTCAGAAGGGACTCAACTTCAGAGGAAGGTGTGGCATGACCGACACCTCAATGACAAACAATTCCAGCTGGGAGATTGGGCACTGCTATATGATTCCAGACATAAGGATTTCAAGGGAAAACTGAGAATGAGGTGGCTAGGACCATATGCAGTAGAAAAGTGTAATGATAATGGCTCTGTTCTTATCTGAACTATTGATGAAGAAGCCATCCCCATGCTCGTCAATGGGCATCAACTCAAGATCTACAAGAAGCCTCTGTCAAGGAAAGAGTTCATCAAACTATGAAAAAATTAGTGTTGGTCATAGAGAAGGGTTCTACCTCTGTTTTGGGCACACCCTGAGCCTCATTTCATATTCTTAAAAAAAAAAAAGAAAAAAAAAGGAAAAAATATCCTTGGGTGAAAACCTTTCTGAGGCGCCCAAGGCAGGTAGTAGGAGTGAAAACCTCATTGAGGCGCTCCTGCTGTCTCTCTAAAAAACGAGAATGGGAATAAAAGATCCTTGGGTGAAAACCTTTTCAAGGCGCCCAAGGCAGGCGGTAGGGGTGAAAACCTCATTGAGGTGCCTTTGCTGTCTCTCAAAAAAAAAAAAGGAAAAGAGAAACAAGAACAAAATCAGCTGATCTTTGAAAGTTTTGCAGGTATACAGCGCACAAAAGGAGGACTGTCAACTCAAAGACAAGGGTTTCTATCAAGCTAACAGACAGCCTCTCATGCACATCCACCATGAACACTCATTTTTGCAAAGTTTGGGCACAATCGGATCATGGTTTGGCCTTCTACAGGAAGCTACAGGACTTTCTACAGGAAGTTCTGTATTTCTACAGGAAACTTCCTGTAGAATGTTTGAGTGGGCCAAAATCAACTATGAGGAAAGACTTGGAGCTTTAAGTCGACTGAGGGGGCATGCAACCACCCTTTTCTGTCATCCCCCACTCGCTCCACCTCTTTGCACTACCACCACTCCAATCTGAGCAAGCATACCTGCACATGCAACGAGAACTCTATTTTTCAAATAAGGAAAATTGTGTTTCCTTTCAATCTCAGAAACAAGGTCTCCTGAGGCTCGAGTGCTCACCTGTTAGGCGACCTCAAGACCTTTCACCTATGTAATAAGACTTGAATTATGTCAGCATGCACCCCAGGAGGAGAAACAGCTACAGGATGTCCTACAGGAATCCTGTAGCAGCTGATCTAGTTGGAGTACCTGCCACGAAGACACCAGCAACTCACAGGATCGGTGCATGCCATGTTCGCCACTAGAGGAGCAGGTCTCCAAGACTCCCAGCCAGCAGCAGCCAATGCAGGGAAGCTCCAGCACCTGACCACGAAGCAGCAGCACACAGATCTGGCATCCTTCATCTTGAAACCTAGAAAAAGCCACGTCCACGACCACACAAGTAAGTAACTAACCTTATTTCATCCGATTGCATAAACTATACTCTGAATGTGCACAAATTTGAAAATGAGTGGATTGAAAAAGGATGGTTGCCGCTCAACTGGCCACCATATCCCGTCAAGCGGCCTCGTCGGATCCGAACTGGATCGATTATGCCGAAAGGGTGGATGATTGGCACGTGGGAATGTCCAGTCGGGAAGAAGCGGAGGTATGACAAGATTTGCGGCGGTAACTCCAGCGGAGAGAATTCGGTGGTCAGGGGCACGCTGGGATATGATTGCGGTGACGTCGGCCAACGGACCATCAGGGACAGCTCAACCCCGCACCATGAATTCCGCAGCAATTCTAAATCGGTCGGTTGACACTTATGAATGCACTGTAGTCATTTATGAAACAACCGTTTCCCAGCCGAATGTGCGTCCTCTTCCTCTGCAAGTGGTTAACCCAAATTTTTCTACCTGTTCAAGCATCCTGCTGCCACTCAGACTGGTCCTGCGCTTCCGTAAACTCCTCCGGAATCCGAGAGCAGACTTCTATAGGAAACTGCACTACAGGAAACGCGGCATCCGAAGCAGTGCAGATTGTTCACGTCGAGGGTGGCGAATTTCAGAGGTAGGCAAAATTTAACCTCCCCATGCAAAGAATTTTTTTCCGAAGGTGGTGCAATCAACGTAGAAAAGGGATAGAAAAATTCAAGTGCAATTCTGTCTAGTTTTATATATGTGTCGCTGCTAAAATCGTCGTAGTCATCTGCATGAGCAACTTTCTTTACGCATGAATGAAAACTCCTTCCTGTAGAGGGTGATACCCTGCCGAAGCACTGTCAAAATTGTAAATTGTATGCCACTAAGTGTATAACGGAGACGTAGCTCTGCGCTCTGAGTGAAATTCTCGAAATCCTCCTTCTGTACATTTGAGCAGGCAAATTCAGCAGGGTAATCGACCAAAAAGTTTTTTTCCGCTCTAAGGAAAGAATCTGCTAGAATTCTTAGTCTGAGAGTGCAAACATAGAATTTCACCATGCTGGGTGGGTTCATTCGAAAGGAACTGTCAGACTCAAAGAAGTTACGGGAAACCCCGGAGGTGGTAGAACTCTTCTGCCGTGCACAATGGATGTCATTTTATGACAAGCTCCAGGGGCACGACGATGAAATTACAGAAGAATTCCTTTGGTCCCTGGAGCCGAAGTCAAAAACATTGGCCTTTGTCAATTTCAGTGGACTGACCCTTAGACTCACACCACAGCTCATCAGCAGGGTGACTGATCTTCCAATGGGAATCTCGTGGGATAAGGAGGAAAGGAAGCTGGGTAAGAAGGCTAAGGAAGAATTCTTCTTACCTGAAGAACAATTCTCAGAGGATAAAAACGGAGTGCGGAGGACTAGCCTACAGCCGTTCTGGAGTGAAGTCAGCCTCCAAATTATGAAGTATATCACGTGCGAGGGGTGGTTTAGTATCATATATGGTTATCATTTTCGGCTGCTCACAGAACTCAGACACCACATGGACCTCCCCTCAGAGCAGAAATTGAGCATTCCATCCTTTTGCAGTCCATGACTGAATGTGCCACCAAAATCAGAGAAGGGACACTGGACCAGCTAGCACATCATGGGCTTATAAAGCTCCTCGTGGAAGATGCACTCCACACTTTCACTGGCCCTCTCTCATGGGAGATTTTCCAGAATATGTCAAAGGATGATGACATCCGAGTCTTAGCTGAGGAGCTCACTTCCTCCAACAGTGAAGAGAAGGATCCTACTCAGGCCGAGAAGAAGACCAAAAGACAGGACACCCATGGAAAAGCACCCAAGAAGGAGCAAAAGGGAACACCAGCAGCAAAGCAAGCTGCCAAAACAGGGGATGATGGGATTGCCCAAACGCCCAGAGAAAAACGACTACAGAGCAGGGCAGAACGGATTGAGAAAGTCCAGGACAGTAAGGGCACCCCTAAGGCTACCTCGGCCAAGATGAAAGAAAAAGTTCCCTCGGCCAAGCAGGCTAAAACTGTGCCCTCGATTCCTACAGACAAGCAGCAGGGTACTCCTATAGGAAAACAACAGAGTACTCCTACAGGAAAGCAACAAAGTTCTCCTACAGGGAAGCAACAAAGTGCTCCTACAAGGAAGCAGCAGAGAATTCCTTCAGGAAAAAAGCAAGGTCTTTCTACAGGAAAATTGAAAACGGCTTCTACGGGAAGCAAGAAAGCAACCTCTACAGGACTTTCTATAGGAAGTCCAAAAGGAGGACAATAGAAGGAGAAATCGGCTGAAATCATAGCTAGGGTGGCAGCAGCTGTGCTAGCCGCCCTAAGTACTCCTCCCAAGCCAAAAGAAAAACGAAAAAGGGAGACTCCTCTGTATTTCAAAGCAAGAAGGAGTGTGAGAATTAAGACTGGCAGACCCTAGCCTCCATCCAAAGAACCAATCACTATTGTGGATACCCATACCATGCCAAGGGATAAATCCCCCTCCAAAGCCTCCATTACTTATGAGAAGGGGAGCCCAAAAACATCTCCATGGAAGGACAGAGTGGAGAAAATGAGCTCACAAGCCTCTCTACAGGATGCTGAGGCTATTCTACAGGAAACTCTGGCTAGGCTGAAGGAAACTGAGCAAATGGAGGAGAAGGCAGTTGAGTCACCACAAGAGGAGGAGGGAGCAACCAAGTCACCACCAAAGGAGGAGAAACCTGATTTTATCATGGAACCAAGCCCACAATCCAACTTGGGCTCTTATTATAACTTTTTGGAAGCAGGCAGAATTATTCCCCAAAAGTTTACAGTGCCACTGTTTTTAGCACTAGAAGAAGAACGGGTACGAACCCACATGTGGATGAGGATAGCTAAATCTAAGGGAGTAGTGGATATTGGGCCTCTAGAGGAAAGGCTCAAGGAAGCACAAAGGGAGCTGGCAAGAGTAAGGCATGTGGAAAGTTCCCAGCAAGCCAAGTTGAGAGAAGAAAATGAGCTGCTCAGACAGCAGCTCCAGCTGCAGGAACAAGGGAAAGAAAAGGGCATGACAACCAAGGATCCCTCAATAGAGCCTCAAGGGAAAGAAGAGATGCAAGCTGATATTGAGGAGTTCAACCAGCAGCTACAGGAAAGGGGATTGCAGGCAGATATTGAGATACAATCACTAAGGCAACAGGTGCAAGAAAAGGAGGCACAACTGGCCTGCATGGCCAGTTGGGCAATGGAAGCACTGCAATGTAGGCAGCCAGACAAATCTTATGGCCTGTACCTAAGGGACCAGAGGCTGTAGTTCCAAATCAATACATTGGCACAGAGGGGTATCTCTCACATCCAAAACCCCCAGCAGTTCACAGATTTATGTAACACCAGTTCCTTGGAAGATAAGGCCAAGCTGTCAGAGTTTTACCTCCATAACTTGGCCCTTCCAAACATCACTTCGTGGGACCCCAACACAACAGTAGGGAACATTCAGCTGATGGGAATGACCTCATGGTTAAACCACGAAGAGAAGAGAGCAGCTGAGGTCAGGAATGTCATGGACCGAGAGTTACATGAACCACTGTTGATTAGAGCAGAGCCAGGGGACCCCACAACACTGATATTCGCTCACCAGCACCTAGCAACCAATTCTCAGGGATTATTAAATTACACGGATTGTCAGGCCCAGGCCATAGCACACTTCGAGGATATGGAGAGGTTACTTGGGGACAATTGTGTTCATGCTTGCACCTGTAGGTGGAACACATTGTCCCACAGCCTCAAAATTCGAGAATATCACACTTCAACTCGGATGATGGAGGCTTTGGCACGGGTACCTCTCTACAAGAAGTCTATGCAGAACCTCCAAGCCAGTTGGATAGGCCTCAAGCTAAGTCCACCCTTGCTTTTGGGATTATTAGAGGGAGGCTCAGAAGAGGAGGAGCATAAGCAGTGGGAAGAAGTGGAGAGGAAGGCCGGATTTCATGACAGTGTGGAGGACACTACTTCAGAAGCCTAGGATGTGAGAGTGGCCATCAAAGCAATGAAAGACAAGGAGCTGGACTAGTTGCTCAGGGATGAGCAACCCTTTTAGCAGGGGGGTGATGATGAGCCCCAAAATTTGGTAACAATTTGGGCTCATTTGGCCTAATTTTCATTGTTCAGTCCTTGTTCAAATCCATCATTTTCTATAGTTTATGCATTATTTTTAGTATGTTTGTGTCTTTGGTACGAATAAGGGATGTTACTTTTCCTAGGTGGTTAACACGGGTCTATTTCAGGTTTTTGACATATATTGGAGCAAAGTCAAAGCAATCATGAGCTATAAGGCAGCCAAGCCTGAAGTGAGGACTTGAAGGAGGGGTGCCTACAACATTCAATGACCCTTCCTTGGGATCTTCACCTCCAACTCCGAGCTCCAAAGACCACCAAACCGAATCTAGAAGGCAGCCAATCAACATTTAGAAAGGGACTGTTTGACTCATAGTTTGACAGCCAAGTTCCACAGATTGAGGAGGCCAGCTAGGTCCCTCGTGATCTACAAATGTTGAGGCCTCAACCTTCGTAAAAAGACTTTCGAAACTATTGTGTACTTTGCACCTCAGTGCTGCAGCTTTATTTTGTTCTTTTGTAGCCATTTTTGGCATGACTGTTATGATTCTTTTTGGATAATGAGAAGCAGTTTGGTTTCCTATCAAATATGAGTTTTTCATAGGAGCCAAAGCTCTCAGGGTTGGGCCCAACCTGAGAGCCTAGGGCCTCCTTTCTGTATTATTACTTTTCCTTTACGTATCACTATTTTTTCCCTTTATGCATTTGAACACATTGCTGTTAAGTAGATTTCGTTATGTTGCTGGAATATATCACTGTTTGTGAATGACTTTGGTTTATATGTTTTGGTAGGATAATAATAGCAAGATATCCAAGGAAAAGAGACAACCGCACTCCTAGTTTCACCTCGGCCTTATTGGATTTGGGGCTGGAATTGAGGAAACAGTGCTGCCTTACAAAAACACTAGTTTGCTTGTTTATGCAATCTTTTAGTGTGCTTGTTTTATTTGCAGAGATTAGTCATGGGTTTGGACATCTGAAATGTTTCTTTACATAGATGGTTTACAAGGTTTTCTTCCCAAATAAAGTTTCTGCTCATTTATGTTGATTGATGGATAGAATAGACTAGTTTAGGATTTGATCATTTGCAGGTCTTTGTTGATTTGATCAAGGCCCACCGTGCAGGGCATCTTCTTCCTTCATCCATCCTCCCAAAGTATCACCTAAGCTTCCTGTTCTGTCTCATAGCTAAGCTACCCTTTTCCCCATCTATCCTTTGTGTCTATGAAACCTTACCTCCTTGCTCATCATTGCCTTAGTTGTCTTCAAGCCAAGTCAGCCTTCTACACCTCTCCACCGATCCACCCACCAGTCCTTGGGCCATTTTTAGACCCCTATCCTACTTCTAGATCGATCCATGCACCTTCCCTCACTCATCCACTTCCTAAAAAACGACTTCCAAACATCCTGTAGAAATTCTGAAGTTTCCTGTAGAAATTCTGAAGTTTCATGTAGAAATCCTGAAGTTTCTTGTAGAACCCCTGCAGACTTCCTGTAGAAGCTCACAAGTGAGGTTTCCTGATAGCCAAACCTTGTGAGACTCTGGGGAAGAGTGTTAGGGATTCCTTAGACCCCCTCTGAGCCTCTCCAACCATTTCCAAGCATCCCTCTTCCTTGATCCACTCCTGCACAGTGAAGCACAGTTCAAGCATATGCATGTGAAAATCGACACTTAATCAAAAAAATACAAAAAGATGCTTTCTAGGACAAAAGTAGTCTAAGACATATGAATTTTCCCTTTTGAAGTCAATGGCATCTCATTTAGTAGTTTGCATTCTCATTTTTGCATCAGTAGAACTAGCTGGTAGAATTAGGGTTTGCTAGGGTTTGCATTTCTCTTTGGCTTTCAGTTTCTTTTCGCAAGTAGATTAACTCCCTTTGAGTTAGTTTTCATCCATCATTTACAAGATTCTTCTGAGAACTTATAGAAGTTGGCTAAAGCCCCTAGCGGACTTGTGCCAGTTGACCAAGTGACAGCTGCGACAAGAGCTAGTACTTGTGCATACAACATCGTCGCTTCCAAGTTTGTTACGAACAACCGGGTTGATAAAAGTAAAGAAGGGAGTCCCAAGAGTTGCAGCATTATTGCTGCAATACTGGAGCCCACCAACATTCACTCAAGTAGAGCCATGTAGAGAAGGTAGAAAAAGAAACAAGGAAGCTAACATACTTGTGTAGGACGAGAGGGAGAATATGGGAGCTCCTTCAAATTTGTGCAGGCGAAGGAGGTCACCTGAGATGCACACTAGCTACATGGATCTTATGGCTGAGCTTATATAGATTTAGCCATCCTATTTTGAGGAAGAAATAGAGAAACATTTATGGGTTGATGCAATTGTGGAGGAATACGAATCCATTGCAAATAACAATGTTTGGGAAGTGTGTAGAAATTCTCACTGTAGATCACCTGATAATGCAATATACTAAAGCAAAATACTTGATCTACTTCTATAAAAAACTTGCGGAAGCTTAATCAATTTTGAGCAAGATAAAATAGAACACATATAACAGATGAAGAAGAGATCAATCACACATGAACACAGAAGAATACTCTGGGGAAAGCCTCAACTGAAAACCCTGCTATCTCTGTATTATCATACAAGTAAAAATATCTCCGGATTACACAAAGCTTTAGCTCACAAGCTATCCAACTCTTAGTACAATCCTTGAATGCTGCTCATAGAATTAATAGACACAAAATATGCCTTCCTTCAGTCCTCCAAGGCTCCTATTTCCTTGCATAGTTTCTCCTGGGTCCTCTGGCTGCCACCTGTGTGAATTCACCTCTCGCACAACTCACCAAACTTAGAAATAACTGCGCAATCCTCAATGAATGAATTCCTTCTGCATGCAATAGATATTCTCATGGGAATATTCCTGCAACTGATAGTACACCGTCCCTTCCTTTGATCTCAATTGGGTCTCTGACTGAATTGCATGCACGAGTTATTTATGAGAGAATATTTAGTTATCTGAAGTATACTAGTTACATGCATGCATGCATTAACTAATTGAACTCACAATCAGTTCTGCAAACTGTTGGAACTAATCTAATTGGACTTAACTTAGTTAACTGAGCAAACTAATTACAACTCAAAGTACAACTCATCCTGATCCCTTTAATTAAGGGATAACTTCCTCAATCAAAGGGAAAATTGTTGCATTTCTTCACATAGACTTCATGTTTGATTTTCTCCAACTAATTAACTCAAGTTGAGTTAATTAATTATTTTTCAAACAGCCGCTAAGATCAAATTCGAATTTTAATTCTCAATTTTAGTTCAGGGACTAACTAAATTGGAATGTATCCCAAAATGCTATTTTTAGCATTTCTATATTTAGCATTTCTTGTTGCTATTTTCAACACTCCCTCTCGACAAGAAAGGGATTATCTGTCACCCCTATCCTGTCTCTGTGGAACTCGAATTTGCATTTTGACAATGCCTTAGTCAAAATATCTGCATCTTGCTCCTCGTTCGAAACATATTGCAACAACATGATCCTCTTCATCACACAGTCTCTAAGATGATGATACCAGCTATATATGTTCTTGTACCTGCCATGAAATACTAGATTCTTAGAGAGTTTGATACAACTCTGATTATTGCAATAGATCATAGTTGGATCCATCCTCTGATCAAACAATCCAACTAGAATTTTTTGCATCCAAATGGCCTCACATGCTGCCTGACTGGTAGCCATGTATTTAGTCTCTGCTGTGATAAGTGCAACTGACCTCTATTTCCTATTGTACCAAGAAACTGCAGTTGAACCAAGGTTGAAAATTCCTCCTGAAGTGCTCTTCCAATCTGATGGACTCCCTGCCCAATTTGCATCTGTGAGGCCTTGAAGCTTCACTCCCTCTATCCGTCTGTACCATAATCCATACTGAGATGTGCCTCTAAGGTATCTCAACACATGTTTCGCTGCCTTCCAAAACAGCTTCGTAGGCTGAACCATATCCTGACTCAACTGGTTCACCGCAAAGCACAAATCTAGTCGTGTGTTCACTAAACATCAATGAACCCACAAGCTGCTGATAAACAGTAGCAGATACTACCTCACCTAAAGTAGCATCCTCCTTCCTCCAGTTACCTGTTGGAGGAGTCTGCATGGGCTTGCACTTCTCCATGTGGAATCTCCTGAGTATCTCATTGGCATACTTGCCTTGAGACACAAACACTTCCCCATCCTTCTGCCACACTTCCATGGCTAGAAAGTAGTGCATGAGACCCATGTCTTTCATCTTGAACTCTCTTGCAAGGTCCTCCTTGCAAGACTTGATCAATTGATCATCACCTATCAATATCAGATCATCAACATAAAGAACAATGATCAATGGCTTACCTTCTACCATGATGTGGTATAGGTTCGCATCTGCTTCACTCTTTGTGAAGCCCAACCTGGTGAAATAGATGTTGATCCCAGTGTACCAAGCACAAGGTCCTTGCTTCAGCCCGTACAAAGCTCTCTTGATTCGAAACACATGCGTCTCATGATCGAAGGTCTCAAACCCTTCCGGCTTCTCTATGTACACCTCTTCCTCAATCTTGCATTGAGGAATGCAGTCTTCACATCCATCTGACGGATTTTCCAACCCATCTGTGCTCATGAATGCAGCTCTGGGAATGAAAATAGTTTGGAGACTCATAACAAGTAAAGAGAGCTCTTGGAAAAAAACCCTCATTAATAAATACATGGATGGTTCCAAGGAAAAACTGCTAAATGGAAACATTCCAATAAGACAAAGCACCCAAGTATGGAAGCTAGTTAAAAAAGTAATCCCTTTAATGAGCAGCCACATCTCCAAAATCCCAGGTAATGGAAAAACAATATCAATTTGGGAGGACAGAATCATGTGAAAAGACCCAATACAGGATCATCCGGAAACTGAAGGCATCCAAGAATGGATGAAAGGAAAAGGCATCAACACTTTACATTCAATCTCCTTGTGGAATCAAAAGGAATGACAGGAATGGAAAATCCTAGCGATACCAACAAACCTAAAAGGACAATGGAAAATCAGATAAATTAGAAAATCATGGGTTAGGCAGCATCGCTCGAGCTGCTGCCACAATCGTTCTGTTCTTCCTTTCGGCCACCCCATTCTGCTATGGGTTATGGGGTGTTGTCAACTCCCGTTTAATTCCTTCTGCTACACAGAAGTCCTTAAACTATTGAGAGGCATACTCTCCACCATTGTCGCTTCACAAGGCCCTTATTTTCTTTCCAGATTCTTTCTCAACCAAGGCTTTGAACTCAAAAATATTTGAGAAGGTTTGATCCTTCTTTTGCATGAAGTAGATCCAACATCTACGAGAAAAATCATCAATGAAAATAACATAGTACCTTTGTTTAGCGGTGGAGGCTGTTGAGAATGGTCCATACACATCTGTATGAACTCACTCTAGGATTGCTCCAGCTCGACTGTCTCGATCCTGAAAAGAAGATTTTGCATACTTACCCAAGGTACAACCTTTGCATGTATCCACTTGCTCCAGTTTACCCTTGGGAAGTCCGATATAAATCTGTTGCATGATATTCACGGCCCCATGGTGCAAGTGGCCCAATCTTCTTTGCCATAGCTTGCCAATATCTTGGCTTTGCACCAACTCTGCTTTGGAACTCGATGCAGCATAATCATCTACCTCTAGCTTGTAGAGATTCTTTACTCGAATCCCAATCCTCTTGGTCTGTCCTGTGCCGATGTGCCTCAGGAATGCCTTTCATTTACTAAAGATTACATCATAGCCTTTGTCTTCCAACATAGCGACAGATACCAAGTTCTTCTTTAGTCCAGGCACATACTTTACATCAGCCGGGGTGAGAGGAGTTCCATGCTCCCTCTAAAACACAACTATGCCTTCACTTGAAACATGGTACTTCCCATCATTGCCCATCTCTATGTGCATCTGGAGGTCCTTCTCCTCCAATGTACTGAATAAAATCTTGTCATCGGTCATGTGGAATGAGGCTCCACTGTCCAGGTACTAAACACAACCCACCATCGATGAAACCATGCATGCGATGAGGGTGAAATCCAATTCGAACTATGGGGCTAGTGCCTCACCATCTGATCCTTTCGAGGATCCCTTCTTGGATTTCTTCTATAGACAATTTGTTGCATAATGGCCCACCTCATGACAATGAAAGCATTGCAATTTCGATTTGTCAATCTTCTTCCCACCATGGGAAGAACTCGATTTGGAATGGGAAGCCTTCCCTTTCCCTTTCCTCGCCTTACTTGCTAAGATTAGATTTTCTTCATCATCATGCTTTGATGAAGATCCATCTCTGGTGCTTCTCCTGATCTCCTCCTGCATCAGATCCAACCACAGTCATTCCCAATCTAGTAGTTTCTCTCTTCCATTTACTGAGTCTTGGTAGCTATGCCAGCTCTTAGGAAGACTGAGGAGAGCAAGACTCACCATGTCATCATTGGCTGTCGTGATTCATAAACTTCCAAGCTCATCCCTATAGGTGGTGAGCTTGTTAAGATATGTAGAGATCGTGTTGCCCTTTTCACACTTGATTTTCGAAGCTTGTCTTTCAGCACCAGCTTCCTCTGATCACTGTTGTTCTAATATAGATCCTTCAATGTTTTCCACATTGAAAATGATGTCTCCTTCTCATGGAGACTCGAGACAATGTGGTCTCGAACTCCCTCCAGAAGAATCCTCCTTGCTCTAGCCACATATTTCTTCCATTTCGCCAATTTTTTGGCATTAGCAACTGCTGGCTTAGGGACTTCTTGATCAATGAAGTCCTTCAAACTATTGTCCTCTAATACTACTTCCATACGATCCTTCTAGGCTATATAATTCGAGTTTCCATCCAGGGCATACCCGAGTCTCAAAATGTTGAACGCCATTGGGGAAATTTGAGATGTGATAAGAATTCGATTTCTATAATCAAGAAATTCAAACTTTGAATTTATCCCTTCTTTGTATACTATTCTCCGCTTTGATCACCTTTGCTCCAATACCATGTAGAAATTCTCACTGTAGATCACCTGATAATGCAATATACTAAAGAAAAATACTTGATCTACTTCTACAACAAACTTGCAGAAGGTTAATCGATTTTGATCAAGATCAAATAGAACACATATAACAGATGAAGAAGAAATCAATCACACATGAACACAAAAGAATACTCCGGGGAAAGCCTTAACTAAAAACCCTGCTATCTCTGTATTATCATACAAGTGGAAATATCTCTGGATTACAGAAAGCTTTAGCTCACAAGATATCCAGCTCTCAGTACAATCCCTCAATGCTACTCATAGACTGAATTGACATAACATATGCCTTCCTTCAGTCCTCCAAGCCTCCTATTTCCTTGTACAGTTTCTACTAGGTCCTCTGGTTGCCACCTATGTCAATTCACCTCTCACACAACTCACCAAACTGAGAAATAACTATGCAATCCTCAAGGAATGAATTCCTTCTGCATGCAAGAGATATCCTCGTGGGAATATTCCTGCAACTAATAGTACACTGTCCCTTCCTCTGATCTCAACTGGGTCTCTGACTGAATTGACATGCATGAGTTATTTATGAGAGAATATTTAGTTATTTGAAGTACACTAGTTACATGCATGCCTGCATTAAATAGCTGAACTCAAAATCAGTTCCATAAACTGTTGGAACTAATCTAACTGGGCTTAACTCAGTTAACTGAGCTAACTAATTACAACTCAAAGTACAACTCATCCTGATCTCCTTAATTAAGGGATAACTTCCTCAATCAAAGGGAAAACTGTTGCATGTCTTCACATAGACTTCATGTTTGATTTTCTCCAACTAATTAACTCAAGATGAATTAATTAATTATTTTTCAAACAACTACTAAGATCAAATTCGAATTTTAATTCTCAATTTTAGTTAAGGGACTAACTAAAACTGGAATGTATCCCGAAATGCTATTTATAGCAATTATATTTTTAGCACTTCTATATTTAGCAATTCTTGTTGCTATTTTCAACAAAGTGGTCCCAAGACCAACATACAAATCAATAGTGGGTGTGAGATGGATCTTCAAGGTGAAGTAGGAAAAATATGGAAGCATAGAGAAGTGTAAGGCCATATTTGTGGCCAAGGGGTACTCTCAAGTTGATGGAATTGACTATGAGGAGACCTTTTCTCTTGTAGCAAGGTACTCATCCATTATATCAATTCTTGCTCTAGCTACGCAGATGGGGTGGAAGATCCATCAGATGGATGTAAAAACAAGATTTCTCAATGGGGTTACTGAGGAGGAGGATTACATCGAGAAACCAAAAGGTTTTGAGACATTTGATCGAGAGTCTCATGTGTGCAGACTCAAGCGAATGTTGTACGGTCTCAAACAAGCACCTCATGCTTGGTACACCAATATCGATAACTATCTCACTGGTTTAGGCTTCACCATAAGTGAAGTGGATGCAAACCTCTATCACATCTTGGTAGAAGGTAAATTTCTTATTATTTTATTATATGTTGATGATTTGATTTTAACTAGTGATGAGTGGCTGATTAGATCTTGTAAGGAGGACCTTGTAAGGAAATTTGAAATGAAGAACATGGGTCTCATGTACTACTTCCTTGAGTTGGTAGTATGACAAGGTGGCAAGGAACTATTTGTCTCTCAAGGAAAGTATTCAAATGAGATACTGCACAGATTCTGTATGGAGAGTTGTAAACCTATGGAGACATCTCTAGAAAACAACTAGAGGAAGGAGGATGCCACTTCAAGTGATGAAGTGGATGCTACCATTTATAGATAGCTATTGGGTTCACTCATGTATCTTGTTAACACATGACTAGATATGTGCTATGCAGTCAACCAACAAAGCCAAGCTATGGTTAGGCCAACCAAATTATTTTGGAAGGCATCTAAGCATGTTTTAAAGTACCTCAGAGGCACTACCCAATTTGGACTATGCTACAGCTGAGTAGAGGGAGTGAAGTTGTGTGCCTTCACAGATGCAAATTGGGTGTGAAGTCCATTATATTGAAAGAGTACATCAGGTGGAATTTTTAGTGTTGTGTCTACAATTGTTTCTTGGTACAACATGAAGCAAAGATATGTGGTGCTCAGCTTGACAAAAGTAGAATACATGGATGCAAGTCAAGCAACATGTGAGGTGATATGGATGAGAAATATACTTGTTGGTCTATTTGGTCAGATGACGGATCCAAGTATGATAATTAGAGTTGCATCAAGCTCTATAAGAATCTTGTATGTCACTATCGATCCAAGCATATAGATATCTAGTATCACCATTTATGTGTGCAGAGGTGGATGATGTTGCTACACTACATTCTGACAGAGGAACAAGATGCTGACATTTTGAAACAATCTTTGTAAAGAGGGAAGTTTTAGTTCCACAGGTGCAGGATAGGGGTGGTTGATAATCCCTTTCTTGCTGAGAGGGAGTCTTGAAAAATGCAACAAGAATTTTTCAATTTGATTTTTCCTTGGTTAAATTGAGAATATTTGAATTTCCACATCAATAAACAACTTGGATGCAGTTAACTTGTGTGACATGGCTTGTGTCACTTGATTTACTCAATAAATTCGATTTGGAAGAGTTAGAGTTCATTTAAGCATGTTTGTTTACTAATTTGTAGCAATACAAGTCAATTATCTCAAGTTATTTTCATTTAAACTAGTTCCGAGTCCTTGAGGAACTAGTGGAAGTTCGTTGTGTAGTGGGACTTTAGTCAAACTTAGTGATCATCCAATTAACTGATCAATCAACCCAAAATAGTGAGTCCATGTAGAAAATTTGAGTTCCCCACCTATGGCAGAGATGATGTGCTACTATTTGGTAGATTACCTATTTCAGAATGGAGACGCATTTATGGTATTATTGACCTCTTTGGATCAGTGTATGGATTCCTTATGAATAATACTAAATCTCATATGATTTATACTTACCCAGATGATGCACCAGTACTGGAGATTTCTCATATCTTTGGTGTTATATGCATTGCATTGGATGCAGGTTTTAAATATCTTGGATTTATGATCCAACCTAATAGTTATGGAATTAAGGATTGGAGTTGGCTTATAGAGAAAATCCACTGTAAACTATTATCATGGGTACATAGGGGGCTCTCCCTGGGAAGCAAGTTGACTCTAGTTTGAGCAATCCTTCATATCATCTTTGTATAATAGCTTCATCTTTTCGCTCTGCCTAAGAATATCATTAAAATGACCTTTATGACTTCATATTGACATGGGACAATCTGTGTCGTAAAGGACATAGTGGGTTTGGTTGTTGTTTACTCTGTATGGAGGTGATGGATGACCCGAATCATCTATTTCTTTGATGCTCCTTTTCAAAATCAATTTGGAAGGGTGTATTTAAGATGCTACATTTACAGATGGATTGGAAATTCTCTATTATGGCTGATTGTATTTAGGACTAGATTATTGAATATAAAACATTTGGACCACTTCCTATATACATTGGGGTTTTGACCTAAATAATGCATTAATATCCCAAGCTCCTTTGTTGTGATACATCCACCTTCATCCTTGTCAAACAAGCTAAAATATTTCTCAAACTCAGAGATTTGTTCCTCTGTAATCTTGCCCATCATTTTCACGTAATGCAAGCAGATAAACCACTAGAGAAACCATGACAATCCTTTGACTAGGTTGCCCTAGGTCAAGATTGACCTTACTTTCTCTCACTCAAACTTATTCCTTCTCAAAACAAAATAAGGGACGAATTTGATCGATCTGTACCTTCCATGATCCCCTATCAAACTAAGTGAACAAGTATTTGTCTTATGTGGTTAGTAACAATCTTTGATTTTTATTAGAACAAATATTTATAGTTTGTGAGAGGATGAATTGTTACAAAGAGTGATTTACATTGAAATTTCTATACTTGCAGGTCCTTGGAAAAGTTCTTGATCCTGCTAGTGATTTACTCAGTGTGGGGTTTTCCATTTGAGTTTGGATTTATCAAGGAGAAGAAAGGAAGGTTTCACCATTTGAGTTTGGGTTTATTGAGGACCTGAAAGGAGACTTACTTTTTTTAGACGTGATTGAAGACTTTTTCTTTGCATTTGACATTATTATGACTTTATTTGTACCTTACCTTGACAGAAAAACATAATTTCTAGTAGACAGACGCTAGAGCATTGCTAAAAGGATAGTTGATTTTTCAGTTTTGAATGCCATGAAGAAAATTATGAGTGCATCTTTTCATAGATAAAGTTTGAAACCTGCAATTAATAGAATTCCACTCATTGTAAAACATTATCTCATCATCTTCTAAAACATTATAAGCCATTCTAAGACTTGATCATGGCATGGTTCAATATTGCCTTATACCATTGTCATTGAAATAATTGGTTCAAGTAGCGTTGGATGCACAACTTCACGTAATGACATGTGATTAAGTTGGAGTAAATTCTCTCACACCATCCCTTTTTTTAAAAGAAATTATTGAAAACTTATGGTTATTTTGGATTTAGCATACCCTAGTCAACATAGTACTTTGGCCATTGGTAGGAAACCTTCTTATTTATTTTCCATCCAGATAATGGGAGACATAAGCTCCCTTTTTCTTTTGTAACTTTCCATTTATGAATTTAATATGGAATTTGTAACCTCTCAATTATGGCTTTAATATGTCATGTACCTGGTTCAATATCCTCACACTTTTGGCATGATTAAAATCCAAATCTAGCTCGATAAACAACAACACAACCATTTCTTCAAGAAGTAGTTTTAGGACCACCCAAGGTTACCCCACAAGATTGTGGGTAACATTTGGCTACAACTTGGATACAACTGTTTGTATTGGGAGCACTTGAGAAGTCCAAAATCTCATCCTTACCACAAAATTTTTGATCCAGTTTAGCGACCTCAAGCTCTCAAGGTAGCAATATACATTTACTATTTTAGATTATCATATAAAATAGGGCAATGTCAAAATTTCATGCTTGTAGGCTGTAACTTTGTTTAATATTGTCTTAAAAAAATAATTAAAGCACCTTTTCACCAAAAATATTTTCAAGGTTTTATCTTCCTAAGCTGCCACATATCTTTTCTCCAACAAGCCTTACATACCCTTTTTATAGTACACATTTTACGTTATATTTATACTTATGGTTGCTTCCTTTTGACGAATCAAAGAAAATAAGACCTACATCTTCCCACAAAATAAATTATCTTTTGTTGACTATACAAGGCTTATGTGTACAATAATATCTATCTTTCTTCATGTTTGGTTCATTGATATGAAATTCACACATAGATATAGAGTAGGTTCCTATTTTCTTTGGATTAGACTCATCAACCTCGATGGTTATTCTTGAGACTATGCTAAAGGAACACCATTTATGCTTCTCTACTTATCTGCTAGTGTGTGTTGTTGGCTTGCATCAAGGTGGCAATGGTTGGGGCTTCATAATCGTTTTGGTTCCTATCAGATCTACTCTAGGTTATTCCATGTTGGCTCTATTGGTGGCCTTGTGCCATTTTATTCATGGTTATATGTTGGGGTTTTGAACTATTTTGTAATGGTTTGATGCCTAACTTTGGGCATTTGAGAGATTCACCATTTTTTAATGGTTCTTTTATGTAGGCCTGTGTGCCTAGTTTGTTAAATTGCAGGTAAAACTTTTAGCGATGGATGAAGGGTGTTTAAGGCTATTATAGTGGTTTTAGACCCTATATTTTGAATCTCGGCTCTGATACCATCTGTGATTCCTAAGACAAGGCATCAAGAATTTTGAAATACCATGTGCCCATGTTACATTTTTTATATTCATTTGACTTAACAAGATTTTGCAAGCATGTAAATATGTATATGGAGATATATGTACACACACACAAACACACACAACATTCATAAACTAATTTAGATAACATCAACAATAAGAGCAGTACATGGAGTTTGTGAGGTCCATGAAGTCACTTTCTTTCCCATGACTTTCAATCCCACCTGACTAAATCTGTGACCCAACCAACTAGGAACAACCTTTCTGACATATAGCCCTAGGGAACCTCCACAAATTCCTTTACCTTCTGTGCCCAAGCCCTAAATTCAACCCATAGTGTTTTTAAACTGTGTTCTCAAATCATAAAGTTCCTATCACCGCCTTAGAGAACCCTTAGTATCCAAACTCTTTCAAATTTATTCCTCTCCTCTCCCCAAAACTTCAACAAACCCAAATATGACAAAATGACTAGAGTTCCTTCTCGCCATCCTCTCCTTCCAAGACTTATTCCCTCTCCTTCCCCAAAATATTTATTCCCCATTAATGGTTCGCCTACCCATTCTTTAAGTCCCATAACTGAACCATTCCCCCCCCCCTCCCCCCCTAACCGACCAAATATAAGAATAATACATTGATAATAATTAAACAATTTTAGTTATTTAATCAAAGTCAAAGAGTCATGAGAGGAACAAAATTAATTTAATATTAAATTATTTATAAGGTTTTACTTAAAATCATAATCAAGCTTAATCAATCTTAACTCTAATAACAAGCTTAACCATTAATCAATCATTTAGGATAATATACCATAGAATACTAGCGTATCCATGTGAGTTATGGGTATGTAGATAGCATACACATACCTTGTATATATACTAATAACACCAACAAGAAATGACCAAGAAATCAATCTTTTAGTAGGTATGATAATAAATAATCATAACATAAAATAGACAAGGATTGAGTGTTAAAATGGATCGATTGCATTTTTATCATATATATCTTATATATTATTAATATTTGGTTGTTACTTAGTAAATGAACTATTGTTCATTTCATTTTTCAAAAAATGCTTCCCCTCACTCACTAATGTAGTAAAAGTGCTAAGTGAGGCTGGTGGTACATTGTCAGTCCCCATAGATTTACCCCTTTCTTGGTCTTCAAATGGAGCACAACAGTAACTGGAAACTAAAATACCAACTAGTAACCCTAAGGGAATTAATAAGATTTTGTATCAAGGGCTCTATGAACTCTTTTGAAAGCTACCAATTGAACTAATCTTTATTGCTACTAGCTCTTCACTGAATCTTTGACACTTTATTATTAAAAACATTGAAATAAGAAACATGTATTATTAGTGGTTTATATATTCCAATTTATCAAATAACTTAACATTCACAATATCAATTAGTTAATAAGGGAAAAATTTATCAATGGCATGAAGACAAATATGATTGAAATAACTTAATTCTATAGTGTGGATGGAAATTGTTTTATAATCAATGCATTTCATTTTTCCATTTAATCCAATAGGTTCCTTTTCTTGAGAAACATACCAAGCACTAACATTTATTAAGGTGGGTTATTATCATATTTTCAATGAAATTATATATTTATTTTTTGGTTAAGTCGGGCCAGTTTATAGAAAGAAATTGGAAAGGGGGCAAACAAGAAATTAATTTTTTTTAGCAAGGAAATTCCAAATACATTTGGAGGGTCATGACAAGATTGTGGCAAACCTGGACTCCCTGTTTAGGGCTATGGTATTTGTGAATCCATGGATGTGCTAATGTCGGGTAGGGACAAAGGGGATAAGGAAAACACTCTAGCTATCTTGGTGGAGGGGCATGCCAAGACTGTGGCGAAGTTGGAATCCCTGATTCAGTGTATGGGATGACCGAGTTACAGGGTGCAAATCTATGGATGCGTCAATGTTGAGCGGGATAAAGGGGCTAAGGACAACATTGGTTGCCTTGGTGGGGAGCCATGCCAAGACGGTGGCAAAGCTAGACTCCTTGTTTAGGGCTATGGGATTAGCAACTTATCTGAGGCCTCTAGGCTCAGGCTAGAGCTACAAGATAATGAATCAAATTAATGTTGCAGCGAACCTGGGAGGTTTGAGTGAGGGCTTTGTATTTACTTGTCTCTTTCCCAGGTAGAAGGAGGGTCGATGGTGATAGAACATCTATATGGAGAGAGGGCTATTGGATGAGATTTTTTGCCTGGGGCTTTTGCGTATTAAATGCTTAACAATATGGGTATGGAATTGCAAAGCGCTAAGAAAATGGGGATTTCTCTGCCCTGGATTACACTGTATCACCAACTTTATCTATCTATGAAGGCTAGTGGAGATGGGCAATTGATCCGAATGGAAAATGGCATCATCCCATGGTATTCATGCACCTATGTTATTCATCCACCCATGGAATTTACCCATTGTATTGTAGGTGTCATCCACCCATGGTATTGTAAGTGACATCCACCCATGGTATTCATTCACCCATGGAATTGACCCGTGGTATTTTGACATCCACCCATGGTATTCATTCACCCATGGAATTGACCTGTGGTATTGTGACATCTACCCATGGTATGCATTCACCCATGGAATTAATCCGTGGTATTGTAACTGAAAAATACTATAACTATAAAGGCTACATTATGGCGGACAATCTATCCTTTTACAAAATGCCCATGGTATTCATTCACCCATTGTATTGTGACATCCACCCATGGTATTCATTCACCTATGGAATTGACCCATGGTATTTTGACATCCACCCATGGTATTCATTCACCCATGGAATTGACCCGTGGTATTGTGACATCCACCCATGGTATTCATTCACCCATGGAATTGACCCGTGGTAATGTGACATCCACCCATGGTATTCATTCACCCGTGGTATTGTAACTGAAAAATACTGTAAGTAACAAGTCTCATTTTGTAAAAGGACAGATTATCTGCCACAATGTAGCTCTTACAGTTATTATCTATTTTAATAATAAATAACCTGGCTCTAATACCACTGATATGGATCTTGGGGGGGGGGGGGAGATCTAAAAGATTGAAATGGATCTTGTGGGGGAGACCCCCAAGATCTGAAGAATTGCAATGCTAGAAAGAAAATGACAAAAAACACAGTAAATAAAACCACAAAGAAACTTTTTATTAAAATCGATAATAACTATAAAGGCTACATTGTGGTGGACAATCTGCCCTTTTACAAAATGCAACTTGTTACTTATAGTATTTTTTAGTTACAATACCATGGGTCAATTCCATGGGTGAATGCATACCATGGGTTGATGTCATGGGTCAATTCCATGGGTAAATGAATACCATGGGTGGATGTCACTTACAATACCATGGGTGGATAAATACCATAGGTGGATGCCACTTACAATACCATGGGTAAATTCCATGGGTGGATGAATAACATAGGTGGATGAATACCATGGGTTGATGCCATTTTCCATTCGGATCATTCCTCCCTCCTTAAGAAGCAATGGTCCCCATTGCGTGAAGTTCCCTCCTACGAAGCCTTTGTTGAATATGAAGAGCTATTGAAGATAAGGGTTTTATGTGGTTAATCCATAACCATGATGAACAAAAATCCAAGGATAGAGATACCATGTAATGCTTGTGACCAACTGTGATACTGACAGTGTGCGGCCTAGCAAATGGACTTCGATGAAGTGTGGGTTTGTGGATGACCCATAACCATGATGAACAAAGATCCGAGGATAGAGATACCCTGTAATGCTTGTGACCAACTGTGATACTGAAAGTGTGGGGCCTAGCAAATGGACTTCGATGAAGTGTGGGTTTGTGGATGACCCATAACCATGACAAATGAAGATACTAGGATAGAGATACCTTGTAATGCGTGTGACCAACTGTGATACTAACAATGTGCGGCCTAGCAAATGGACTTCGATGACAAGGATTTTGTGTAGTTGACCCATAACCATGATGTTGGTTGTTGATGAAGTAGCAGGTGCCTACATAGCTTTGGGTGGGAGGGCACATCTCCAAATAACCCAAGCCGAATTCTGTTATGCTGAAACTGATGAATGTGAAGCAAGTGCCTACTAAAGTGGGGTGGGAGGGCACGTCTCCAACGGGATCCCGCTATGAATGTTGCTCCATAATTAAAATGGACATAACTTGGTCAATATAACTCAGAATATTGATTATAACCTGTTTTTGGAAGCAGAAGGACTATTTTGCATCTTCCCATGTGTTGGAAATCCTTATCTAGACACTCTAGGATCTCAAATTCGCCCTACAATTTTTCGCCCATCACAAAAGTTTTGAAAAAATAGTTGATTTTAAATCAAGATATCTTCCACATCCGAAATCCAATTCGACCCATTTTTTTTTTTAAATTGGATGATTTTTCAAGAGGAGCTCAGATATACAATCTTTTTTCTGAAATTCTTCACAAAAAATTCAAGAAATGATAGGAGAGTCATTGTCCACCAGTTGTCGTCAAAAACAATTTCTACAACATAGTTGATTTTAAATCAATGATATCTCCCTCATCCAGACTCCGATTCGACTAATTGTTTTTTCGAATTTTGGTATTTTTTCGCAAGGAATCCAAATCTGTTATTTTTTTTTGTAAATATTGCACCAAATGTTTCATATCTAATCTGCAAACTTGCCACCCAAAAAAATTTCTTACATAAAAATGAAAAAAAAAAATCTTCCTAGTTGGCCAAGAAAGTGCTATGTGGAGGTTGCAACGCGTGCCTGAAGTTTGTTGAATATTGCTGCAAAAATTTGAAATTGAAATATGCATTAAACCCTCATTCCCATAAAATCATAACCTGCTTTGATACCACTAATCTGGATCATGGGGGGAGGCCCCCAAGATCTAAAAGATTGAAATGGATCTTGTGGGGGAGGCCCCCGAGATTTGAAGAATTGTAATGCTAGAAAGAAAATGACAGAAAACACAATAAATAAAACCACAAAAAACTATTAAAACCGATAATAACTATAAAGGCTACATTGTGGCAGACAATATGCCCTTTATGTCTCTAATATTATTGATTGTTTGTTCTTTTCTAAAACCCTAGGAGACGACATTGACAAAAATTTCCCTTTGTGGGCACACGTCTCTCTATTTTTGGTTTATTTTAGGGAAGTATGAATTGGATTTCTTATATCATGATGAACATACATTGCATATAAATTAGAAGGATATAGAGCTCATTTACTTGTGTATTTTATGTGAATATTTACCTCTATTTTTCATGTCACGAGCATAGTCACAAATTAGAGACCTTGGGTTGCATGCTTTCTCTTAGAATTATGTTGTGTTATATTTATGTAAAATCAAGAGGACTCATTTTTTTTGAAATGTCATTCTGGTCGAGCACACCATAGTGAGAATGGGGCCAAAGGAGCTCACGAGTTAGCCAAGTTTTCATTGGAAATTTGGGAATAAATGAGGTTTCCATTGAAATTGAGCATATTTTCCTATGTTTTCTTTCATCTAGTGGGTGTAGAAATGTATCCCTAACATATATTTTCAATTGGTAGGCTTTTGTAATGAACAACTGGATAGAGTGGCAATACAGGGTATGGTCTACCCCTACTAGTTTTTGTCTCATGAATTCTTTTTGAAAGTTCTTTAAGAAATATGCCCTAAAAGTTGTATTGCATAGAGAAAATTATGCAGAAACAAGTTGCTTGACTTCATCGCTTGTCCTAGATAACAATACTTTCAACTATTAATAATGTCAGTAGAGGTGGATCTCACGTCAACCCATCAATGAAATGAAATGTAATGCCTAGTCGCTTATATTCAAGACAAAATAGGAAACATCCAAATGGTAATAGGAATACAACAAACTAATGAGAGTAATTCCCTTAGAATGAGTTGTTACTTATCAGAAGTAATCCTCAAAATTACGAGGCATATGCAATATAATGGGCTGGGGGATGTCTTTACATACACAATGGGTAGGACTGGAGATGTTGAATAGCTGACTGAGCCATCAATTGTTCAAAAATCAAACCATGTAAAACACTAAAACTTTTATTCCAAAGTTTTCATAGGTTGGTTAGTCAATTTTGTTAAACTAGAACAATTCCTTAAACCTACCACTTGGTCTAATTCCTTAAATTCACATTCGACTCCATATTTTTCTTTCTTTCATTAATTTATTTCATTAGCTAATGGAGGATTCATCAAAAACCATATTTAGTCTACCATTTTTATTGTTTCAGTTTGACTTGATTATTTGAGAGTGGGAGCCTTCTTTCATTAATTTATCATTTGGGATTGGCGACAATTGCTAAGGTTTACAATAATTACAGAAAATGGGATAGTAACTTTTTTAAATTTTAGAGGAGAATTTGCAACATACCGTATCCTTGGTTTTGGTCTTGGATTTATCATTTGGGATTGACGACAATTGCTAAGGTTTACAATAATTAGAGAAAGGGGGATAGTAACGTTTTTAAATTTTAGAGGAGAATATGCAATATGTCCTATCCTTGGTTGTGGTTTTGAATAAGTGATTTTTTCTCTTTCACGTGCCAAGAAATAGAGGGCATTCAATTGTTCAATGATTGTTTAATAGGCACACAAACATACAATCACAAAATTCCTTCAACTGAGATGTTGGGTTTGATGGTGAGCTATTTCACCAAAATTTCCTACGACTTGATATAGGCCTCATTGCCCAAGAGATCATGTTATTTGGGTGGGATATGCCATTGTGACATTAAATCCCTTGTGTACAACTTAACAAGGCATTGACCTCATTAATGAACTAACGATAGATTTGCCACATTTTGATGGATATGTTTTATTGACGAAGCACAATGCCATTTTCTTGAGCATTGGAATTGAGATTGGGGCTTTAATGGAAGCTTTTGTTCCACAAACCATGATATAAGGTGGATACCTAAGAAGTTCAGTGATTAGGCTTAAGTTTTTTATTTTAACTTACCCATATCTTCAATGACAATGGCCTTTTATGTAAATCATTATTATATCAACGTTGTGCTTATTAAATATGAAGTGGTGTTTGGGATTAGCATATGGTGGTCAACCATTTCAATAATAGTCTAGTCTAGAATTCCTAAGTTACTAACCAGTGACATCCGAACTTGAATATTCACACTTATTATATCTATATTGGATCGCACAATGTTCTATAAAATGCATGGCATTGTACAACCATAGACTACTCTATTAAATGTACATTGTTGTAAGATCACAAACTATTCTATAAATGTATTGTAGTATACCTAGAAATATCTCTATTAGAGGGTGGTCATATTGATGTGTTGTTTCAAGTACATCTTGCCCTAGTTGTTTCTATGTTTTATGGGCTTTAATTCTTTCAATCATTCTTTAATCGTGTCCCAAAAACTTGGTTGAACATTATTGAAAAATAATGAAGATGGAATTAAATAAAGAGAGTGTTTATGGTATTATATTAGAGACATATTAAACATAATATAGAACATGGCTTCCTGTAATGATTGATCGTTGCCTATCACAGGTTGATTTTGGAAACATATTTTTTTTGCCTAGAGTAAGCCATACTCGAATTGCACTCATGCTGTTTTTATCTGCTCTTTACAATATGTAGCGATTTTTGGTTTTGTTTGGTGAGATACTGTATTAAATAACTTGAGTTGGTTGAAGTTTGTAGCAAATTGATGTGATGATTGCCTCAAGTACTTAATTGCTTAAGTAGTAGACCTTGCAATAATATAATGTTTACAACATATTTTATGACGGGAATAATTTAAATGCATCAAATAGTATTTCAAACATTACTGGAGATAATTTTTTGAAAAGAATCCAATCAACAGACTTGGATAACTGCCTCAAAAAGACAAGTGTGTTTTCAGTCATCCAGTGGGATTTGTTGAGGCAGAGAATTTTCGAGTGAAGTTATATAATGAGTTCTTATCACAAGTATATCCTTGTGACAAAGGAGAAGGTGTAGATTAATGATTGTTGTTCCATCAACATAAGTGGAAAATGCTCTAAATTATCCATGTCAAAACTCCATGCATTAGGAGACAGTCTTTATAGTTGTTAGATAGCAGTAAGAAGGATTTATGCAATCCTATGCATCTCAATTTTTTATAGCCGGTAGCAATGGCACTCTTAAATAATCACCTGCATTATAGAAAAACTCGTTTATGCTATATAAGTGAGTCGCAAACATATTGGATGCCACTAGGTGTTTTTCAATGTCAAAGTAGAGAGAGAGCTTTGATCTACCTTATGAATGCTTGATGCGATTAAATGGAGAATGCTTGTTATTCCCTATAGTTGCTTGGCTGCTTTATACTTCCTAGTTGGGTAAACGATCCTTATAGAGAAATTTCTTATGACCTTGGAACTTGGAGTTAGTCTACCTTTTAGGTCTCAATGTAGGGAAACTTTTGGGCATAAGTGGAGCATGTTCCAACACCACTCAGAACTATTAACTTATTCATAGAATAAATGGAAATCATTTTTCACCCCTAAAAAGAGAGAGATTGCCACTCCTTGATTCTTGAAGGAGGACTTGTGCCATAACTAACACTAATAATCCACATGCATGAGAACCTATTCTATCTAGGGAATTATACTTTCTAAGTAACTGTGCACGAAAACAAGTAACTAATGAAAATTGAGAAATAACATTGAATTTCTAAATATGGAACAACATCTAAACTGCAAATGAAGTGAGGATGGTGCATGTATTCTCTTGCCATGCATGCACCCTCTCTCTCGCCTCCATAAATAACCCTCCAGTCTCATTTCGCAGTGTACAAATTTGTTGAAGGAGGGTTTGCTACTACTTCCACTGGAAGAGTAAGGTGCCATTATTGGAACTTAGTCATAGCTACACATAGGATAAAGATTAACAAAAATAAGGTTAACCTCTGATCATAGAATGAAGTGTCAACATCATACCGTCACTGATTTGTGCCCCTGTAAACATATTCCATCCATTTTTGGATGTAGTACAAACATAAATTAGAAAACCAAATAGCAGGCAACTGGCTATTGCTAGATCTTGCAAGTACCACAACAAATATCATCCAGTGGCTAGTTTACATCCTCCAATGCTTCTTTGTTTCAGTAAAACTTCTCCTTCACATCTTCAAGTAATAAGGCTATCTTTGGTGGCTCTACGATAAATTTGCAAACAAGATGTGCTTTTTTACACCATTAAGAAATCATGTTGAGGCAAAGAAAAACGAGATCTAAAACTATGTAACAAACTGCATTTTAAGGTGTGTTGTCCTTCTTTTAATTTGCTGAAATCTACTACCATGCACTGGAAAATCATTATGCTACCACATTATGATTTTGTTTTCTTCCAAGATCATTATTTTTCTGACCATCATAAGTAGATTCTGCACTCAAATATTGACCCTAAATCCTCGGTAAATTTAAATATTGAAACCTATCAAAACAACAATCTTCAAATACAAGAATCTACGAATCTGTAGACACATACTGCAGAAAAATAATAATAACCAATGCATAGATCTAAGCTTTGAGTCACATCTATCTTCTATTGAATATAGAAAGACAAAACTACATGGAAATAACTCAAAACAAAAGACTTGCTAATCTTAATTGAATCCCTAACCTAGTCTAATCACCCATTATGCTCCAACTACATGGATAAAGTGTGGCAGGTAAGTGCATCTAAACTGGAAGATGAATTGGAGCTTGCAAGAATGCATCCCATTCCCTAAGAAATGTGCCCTCTACCTAAGCCTGAACTTTACTATGCACAAGCCTTTTGATTAACTAGGGATCTCCTTTCGTTGAACTAAACTGAACTGAATATGATTTCAAAATTGAACTGAAGCAAAATTGAAATGGATAATTCTGAAACAATGTGCAAACTATAATTCGCTGAAGGTGGCAAAGCTGGAATTATATGAAGATAGGTGCATGGATCAGGACTCCCCACACTGTACTGTGGGTGGGGTACCAAAACATTATGTTGTTATATGGATTTGCAATAGGTGTACGCTTACTGGTGTTGTATGAATCTGTTGTTGTAACTTCTTACTAAGTGTGCCTTGGTACTATGGAGAAAATGATCGGAGCTAAACAAGGTAAAAAATTTAACACTCCCATTAGTGCATAATGTTTTCTCCACCAAAGCTAGTGTCTTGTTGAACATGTTGAGCTTCCCCTTTGCTAGAGGCTTAGTCAAGATGTTTGCAACCTGCAAACTTGTTTGATAATACTCTAGAGCCACTACTCTCTTTTCAACTATGTTGTGAAGAAAATGATATTTAATATCAATAGTCTTGGAGTAGTCATGGAATGTTGGATTTTAAGAGTATGATATGGCATTGATTGTCTCATAGACCATAGTAGGCTTCGAGATCTCATGTGTCATATATATTATCAACTTGTGAAGCCATATTTCTTCATAAGTAGTAGTATTTATTCCCATGCACTCGGCCTTAGATGAAATCGATGCGACTAATGCTTGCTTCTTTCTAGAATCTAAACCAATATATCACTCATGAATCCAAACCAAAGCAACAACTTGAAGAATTTTTCATGTCACTAGAATCCATTTCCCATTTGGAATCAACAACCCCATATGGCGTTAACTTACCATAATGTACTATACCATTTAAGTAGCATAACACATGCTTTGTGGCTACCTAGTGACTCTTCCATGACTTAGCCATATATTGGCCCAAAATGCTTACTGAAAAACATATGTTAGCTCTGGTATTAACCATATACATGAAAGGTCCAATCCATTATTTATGCATTGAAGGATTTACCAAATTTGAATCCAAATTAGGATTCAACATCATATAATGTATCATAGGGGTAGCTAATGGCTTATAGTGCATCATCTGAAACCTCTTTAGAATCTCAACTACACACTTACTTGGGCTCTACCAACTTTTCCTTGAATCCGTCTTTGAGTTTATTGGGCCAAAACAAGCAGATCATATCTATCAATTAAATAATAAATAATGGGATATGAAGAAGTTTTTAAGCCAAAATGTAACATGTACTCATCAATCTTGTAATAGAAATCACAAAATGCTTGCTTTAGCCCATAATGGGTTTTGTTTAACGTGCACACATGGGTCTCTTGTCCATGCACCTCAAATCCTCTCAATTGATTAATGTATACTTCTCACACCATTGAGGAAGACTGTATTGACATCCATATGATATAATTGCCAACCAAAATATGATGCCAAAGACATGATAGTCTCGAGAGAAGAATGCCTGACAGGTGACGTGTTTTTCGACACTGAAATCTTTTGTGGCTCGAGACTAGCTTTCATGGAAAAGCTGGAGAGTTGAGACTCTACAGAGATTACATGAAAAAATAGAGCACATATTGAGGTTCCTTGGAGGTAGAGAGTTTGATGATGGATGACATACTAGGTGGTGCTATTTTAGCAACATTTATTTTTAGACATTTATTTTATAGTAAGTGTTGCCATGGGAGATATTTTGGCATTTTGAGGTTCCTATATTTTAGGAGCCTCAACTCGAGTTTTTGAGACAGTTTTTTAGAAGGGGTCAATACTGTTTTTAGTACAAATATTTTTAGGCAATGACATGGTGCTTACATGGAGATGATGGGTCAAAGGATGGTGCCATGTGTTGAAGTGTGCGGAAAACATCATTCCATAGTTATAATTTGAGGAGCATGAGGATATTGACCTGTGCCTTGGTGTGGATAAAGCTGGAAATAATTAATAATTTTAACAATATCTCTTGCCCAAGATATATTTGGAAAAGATTTCATCTTATCCTTGCAAGGGGTAGTGTAAGTGAAGATTATTTATAGCAAAGTAATAAACCCTTTTCCACAAGGAGGGTGCACTAATTGAGGTGGATACACACACTTTATGTGAAAATCAACCTTATCTATTCAATTGTGGTTCCAATTCAACTCAAGATTTAGTTAGAGTTCACATGCATGACTATTCTCGGCTGATGAAGTCACAACCACTTAGAATAATAACTATCTATTTATTTAGTTTTTAGAGAATGATAAAGTGGTTGAATCATGGGGCTTCACTCCCCCATGTTTTGTAATTTGTTCTTGGGCTTTGATGTCAATAAAATCAATAGTTTGGCCCTATTTTTTGTTTCTCCTCACATCTTGATTTATCTTGTTGCTGGAATGATTTGCCTGTTTGATTAAGTTTCTCTTTTTTGTATGCTATATGGGTTCGTTCTTTCCTTAGTTGTATGAGCATTTGTGATTAACGTTGTGATTCAATCCCTGGATGTAATAGTGTTAGGGTAAGGTTAAATTATTTTGTTAATCAGACTTTGCTACTTGTAGCTTTGAATTTAGTACTTACTTTTCCCCTATGGTTGACTTGGTCATGAAGTGGCCAGGAAAGAATTGCAATGGGTCTCTTCTCCATGCACCTCAAATCCTCTCAGATGATTAATGTATACTTCTCACACCATTGAGGAAGACTATATTTACATCCATATGATATAATGGCCAACCACAAACTGATGCCAAACACATGATAGTCCCGAGAGAAGAATGCCTGAAAGGTCAGGTGTTTTGCGGTACTGCAATCTTTTTCAACTGGAGACTTTCTTTCATGGTAAATATGGAGAGTCGAGACTCTATAGAGCTTGCATGGAAAAGTAGAGCACATATTGAGGTTTCTTGGAGGTAGAGAGTTCGATGATGGATGACATGCCAGGTGGTGCTCTTTTAGAAACATTTATTTTTAGACATTTATTTTATACTAAGTGTTTACATGGGAGATATTTTGGAATTTTGAGGTTCCTATATTTTAAGAGGCTCAACTCGACTTTTTGAGACTCTGTTTTTTAGAAGGGGTCACTATTATTTTTAGTACACCTATTTTTAGGCAATGACATGGTGCTTACATGGAGATGATGGGTTGAAGGATGGTGCCATGTGTTGAAGTGTGCGGAAAACATCATTCCATAATTATAATTTGATGAGCATGAGGATATTGACACGTGTCTTGGTGTGGATAAAGATGGAAATAATTAATCATTTTAGAAATATCTCTTGCCCAAGATATGTTTGGAAAAGATTTCATGTTATCCTTGCAAGGGTTAGTGTAAGTGAAGATTATTTATAGCAAAGAAATAAACCCTTTTCCACAAGAAGGGTTCACTACTTGAGGCAAATACACACACTTTATGTGCAACTCAACCTTATCTATTTAGTTGTAGTTCCAATTCAACTCAAGATTTAGTTAGAGTTCACATGCATGACTATTCTTGGCTGATGAAGTCACAACCACTAAGAATAATAACTATCTATTTATTTAATTTTTAGAGAAGGAGAAAGTGGTTGAATCATGGGGATTCACTCCCCCATGTTTTGTAATTTGTTCTTGGGCTTTGATGTCAATAAAATGAGTAGTTTGGCCCTATTTTTTGTTTCTCCTGACATGTTGATTTATCTTGTTGCTGGAATGATTTTCCTGTTTGATTAAGTTTCTCTTTTTTGTATGCTATATGGATTCGTTCTTTCCTTATTTGTATGAGAATTTGTGATTAATGTTGTGATTCAATCGCTGGATATAATAGTGTTAGGGTAAGGTTCAATTATTTTGTTAATCATACTTTGCTACTTGTAGCTTTGAATTTAATACTTACTTTTCCCCTATGCTTGACTTGGTCATGAAGTGGCTAGGATAGAATTGCAATGGATCTCTTGTCCATGAACCTAAAATCCTCTCAATTGATTAATTTATACTTCTCACACCATTGAGGAAGACTGTATTTACATCCATAGGATATAATTTCCAACAAAAAATTGATGCCAAAGACATAATAGTCCTGAGAGAAGAATGCCTGATTGGTGAGGTGTTTTGTGGTACTGCAATATTTTGCAGCTTGAGACTTGCTTTCATGGCAAAGCTGGAGAGTTGAGACTCTAAAGAGCTTGCATGGCAAAGTAGAGCACACATTGAGGTTCCTTGGAGGTAGAGAGTTTGATGATGGATGGCATCCCAGGTGGTGTTATTTTAGCAACATTTATTTTTAGACATTCAATTTATAGTAAGTGTTTCCATGGGAGATATTTTGGCATTTTGAGGTTCCTATATTTTAGGAGGGTCAACTCAATTTTTTGAGACTCTATTTTTTAGAAGGGGTCACTACTATTTTTAGTACACTTATTTTTAGGTAATGACATGATGCTTACATGGATATGATGGGTCAAAGGATGGTGCCATGTGTTGAAGTGTGCAGAAAACATCATTCCATAATTATAATTTGATGAGCATGAGGATATTAACTTGTACCTTGGTGTGGATAAAGCTGGAAATAATTTATGATTTTAACAATATCTCTTGCCCAAGATATATTTGGAAGAGATTTCATCTTATCCTTGCAAGGGGTAGTGTAAGTGAAGATTATTTATAGAAAAGAAATAAACCCTTTTCCACAAGGAGGGTGCACTAATTGAGGTGGATACACACACTTTATGTGAAACTCAACCTTATCTATTCAATTGCGGTTCCAATTCAACTCAAGATTTAGTTAGAGTCCACATGCATGACTATTCTTGGTTGATGAAGTCACAACCACTTAGAATAATAACTATCTATTTATTTAGCTTTTAGAGAAGGAGAAAGTGGTTGAATCATGGGGCTTCACCCCCCCATGTTTTGTAATTTTTTCTTGGGCTTCGATGTCAATAAAATGAGTAGTGTGGCCCTATTTTTTGTTTCTCCTAACATGTTGATTTATCTTGTTGTTGGAATGATTTTCTTGTTTGATTAAGTTTCTCTTTTTGTATGCTATGTGGATTCGTTCTTTCCTTAGTTGTATGACCATTTGTGATTAATATTGTGATTCAATCCCTTGATGTAATATTGTTAGGGTAAGGTTCAATTATTTTGTTAATCAGATTTTTCTACTTGTAGCATTGAATTTAGTACTTACTTTTCCCCTATGCTTGACTTGGTCATGAAGTAGCTAGGATAGAATTACATGCATGGTTATTTCCCCTATGGGTCACACTTGGCCATTAGCAATAAGGAGATTGTTTGGCCTTGATCCAATTGGATTCGTTTGAACCAGATGCCATATTGGACTGACATCTATTTTTCTTTTGACTTAAGAGCCTAGGGAGTAGGGATTTGTCTTCCTGGATTCATCCTTCCCTCATTGATATATCCTTCATTGAATTTTATTTTGTTTCTTGATCTAATTTACTTGTTTTGAGCTTTATTTCTAGATTGGAAGCAAGGCTTAGGCGCCCCCCCCCCCCCCCTCTTGAGGTTGGAAAATCACTAGCTTGAATCAAGAGACATGAATAATAAGGTGATATTGGGCATTGTGTCTAAAGTTGCATCATGTCTCCATTGGTCACTGTAATGTGGTTTGGAAGAAAATAATTCTAAACTAGTAAGGTAGTGCATCTGATCCTTCTTTGAGTTTTATCTATTTCTTGATTTAATTTACTCCTTTTGATAATGATTTCCAGGTGAGAAGTAGCACTTAAAGCCACTCCTTGAAGTTGGAAAAGTGTCAGCTTGAAGCAAACATGATCACTAAGGTGATAATGGGTGATGTGTCTAAAGTTTCTTTGAGACTCTATTGGCCACTGTAATGAGGTTTGGGTGTAAACAATTCCAAACCAGTAAATTGTGCATTGTGCCTCATTGCCCTTGACGTCTTGGAGAGTGCAGAAGGGGATTTCTATAGTTGTTGAGGGTCGAAGCAGCCAATCCCACAGGGCAATCTCAATTCTCAATTGATCATTTCCTTTAATCATCAAGGTTAGTTGTTAGTTCATTTCCCAAAGCATGAAGGGGAAATGGAGGAGAGTGATCTCTACAACTACCACTCCCTTGTTGGCCAAACTATTGGAACTTTTTTATGATATTGGCTTTAAGTGGAGAAATTTGCTTGTTAGGTGTTGCTATGGGATGCTTATGCATAATTACTTTTCACTATAGAAATATGTGTAAATTCAATAAATAGATTGATTTCTATAGCCAGCTACTATGATTAAATATGTAATTTTTTTTAATATATATCCTGCTCATATAATATGGTTAATTATATAGTACCAGGATATGGGAACAACTGCACAACATTTAAAGATATCATGTTTTCTACCCTACTTACATTCCCTAGAATTGAGCTTTATGAGTCATTGTCTTCCTAGCTGCTTCAGAAAAATATTTTATGTTTCACTCTCTACCTTTTCCTTCATTTCATGGTAGTGATGAAAATGTATGTCCTTTGCAGGCTGCCCTTGCAGTGATATCTCCTGGTTGGGCTTCTTCATTTTCTTCTCTAGCTACAATGACATTAGCAATGGCATATGTTGGGGCAGGTGGTGGTGATGTTGCAAGAGCATGAAGGCTACGTAGCTTTACAAACTTTCAAAAGGAACCTGATTTATCAGGAAGTCCTCAGCCTGTAACAAAGGACAAGATAGCTACAAAGGCGACAACTTTAGCAGCTGCATGAGATCTTGAGCGGAGTGCGAAAATTGGTTCTGGCAGGGGTTTAAGTATTATTGCGATGGAAACATCAACACAAAGGAGGAGTCTTGGTGATTGATAAAGAGTGAAGAGATGGAGTAATTTTGAGGCAATGGGAACTGCATAGTTGGAATGCTCTGAATTAGGTGATCTTGCTATGGCTTTAGAAAAGGATTTTTCTATGATTGTGTTGAAATATATTCAAGTGTTGGCTACGATGATTGATAAAGAAAGAAACATGAGGAAAGAAGAGGTATATATATTTCTTTATGGCTGAGGCATAAAGTTTTTTGGTATAATTTGAATTATAATTTATAATTTTTATTACTTATCTCTTATTATTATATGCAGATTGACAGGCGTGCATTAGTTGTTGATGCTCATGGATTTTGGGCAAAAGTGGAGCACATGCATAGCGTAGACTTATTTGTTGCTTGATTGAACATGAAGCTCTCTTTGGGCCACTAGGATACCCACTCGGTCATCCAAAACGAGTTAGTTTTGAATCGTTTTATTGTATTTTTCCATGTCTTTGAAAAGAATTGTATTATCCTGTACAATGTTTCATAGGCTACTCATTTCAAACCCATGTATAATTTTTAATTAAATGTGTACAATATATACACAGGTATACTAGAAGTTGGATTTTGTGGAAAACTCCCTTCGTATGTGAAGACTTCTTAAGAGGAACTACAGTGGAACAACACATAAAGGAGAAATTACAAAATATGATGATTTTCAACATATGGGTCAACATAACATTGAAGGGAGCAGGGATTCTGACAATGAGGGTAAAAGTTCACTAGGAAATTCTCTCCCTACAAATTCTTCTTTGTTATTGCCAAAGGAAAGTTTTCTTGAAGAAGGACATGAAGATGAAGGAGCTAGAAGTGATTTTGAATTCACTGAAGATAAAAAAGATGATTTAGAGCATGGTTTTTTATCTTCGAAGGATATATCTGAACCATCAAATGAATCAACACTGGACTCAATTAAATCTAGTAATATCAAGGAGATTGCCAACAATGCCATAATAATGTTTGGATCTACAGTGATTGGGGCAGATGAGAGGATGCTTTTGGAAATTCCAGCAATGATGGTCCAACTATTGAGATCAATGTAGGGAAGATTTCAGGTGAGTGTGTTTCCATTGAAGTTCTCTGTAAGGAACCTCTTGATAAATTACTTCCATGTGCACCTTGTTGATTCTCTATCTGTCTGCAATGCCTTCTGATTTGGCAGAGTATTTTTTTTATTATTTATTTCTTTGGTTGTTCAAAAAAAGTTTTGTATGTATTATTTAGGATTTCTTTTTCTATATATGTTCTTTCTAATCTAACTACTTTTCTGTTTGTGCTTAGAATTTCAGTTAAAACTTTGCAATTTTCAGCTAGTCTTCATAGATTGTAATTCTTGTAAAATGGATCTTAATTTCATTGAAGGTATGACTATCACTAACTCGATGGATGATGGATTTTACCAGGGTTATGGGCATTTTAAGCATGGAAAATATGGCAACAACAACGTGCTAAATATTATTTCTCTTATTGTTGCATGGGAGAAAAGTCCTAAAGGAACTATTAGGATATTTCCCCAAAAGGGTGATGTTTGGGCCCTGTAGAGAGAGTGGAATTCTGCTTGGAATGAAGACACTCCTCCAGATGTTAAATGTAAGTATGAAATGGTAGAAATTGCAAATGAATTGTGGAAGAGGTTGGAGTGAGTGTGGTTCCTCTTATCAAGATTGATGGTTTCAAGTCTATGTATTAGAGGAAGTAGGTGGTTAACTTGGTTCCCAAGAAGGAGCTTCTTAGATTTTGTCATTAGGTTCTAGCAAAGAGACTTTTGGGTGAAGAATTCCCAAATTTACCCAAAATTGTTGTGAGTTGGACCCTACTGCAACTCCTGGAGATGAATTCAAGGCAACTTGATCACTTTTCTTTTTAATTAGGACTTCAACTTTTGTGGTTTCGGGGTGTAATTTGGATATGTGGTAAAACAAAATATACCATACTCTTTTAACTACCATGCAGTAGGATTAAATCAAGCTATCAAAGCTATGCATGACTTCTTTGGAAGTGTAATTGTAGAGTAGGTTGTTAGCTTTGGTCACATTGAATGGCCAAACAGATGCTGGTTGTGCACTAAAATTCTCTTCAAGGGTGCAAGTTAAATATGAGGACATGGTTGACTCTCATTTTTTATTGTTACTAATAGGTAATGATAATTGTGGTGGATTATCTAACTTGCTACAAAAAGTTTAGGGATAGATAGGTAGGGATAGATAGGAGAATGGTTGTGCCAATTTATCTGTACCTTATCTTTATTTTATGTGAAAAATTACTTGAAAAAATTCATATTGCTAGAATATGTAAAGAGTGGAAACATGCTAAAGTGAATCATTCAATAGTTGTGGCAAGATATTGAAGGCTTGTGATAATTCTAGTTACGTTTTTCTGTATGACTAGATTAAACAGTTTGTAAATTATTTATAATAGTAGCATGTTGTGTGAGTCATGCTACATGGGTGTGATAGTGAGCTAACTCAATTGAGTTATTTTTATCAAGTTAAAAATAGGGGCTACGTGATTTTAGATTTTACAAAGATTATGCGATTATGTGTCGAGCATTTTTTTTAAATCAATGCCTATATATGCAATTTCAAGGACTACCATAACTCTCACATAATTCTTTAAAGGTGCTAGCTCAATGGAAGAGCACCTGTGTTATAAGCAGGAGGTCAGTGGTTGGATTCCACTGTGCCCTAATTTGAATTAATCAATGATAATGTAGTTTATTTTTAATTAAATACTTTTAATATTGGTTTATTTCAATGGTGAGATATTTTTCTAGATTCATTATTTTATATTGTCTCTAAATAGACAAAAGTGATGTTGTATTATCTTCGAATGTAATTTGTTATTGTCTCTAGAGAGACAATAGTTAGGATATAAGACATTGTCTCTTTAAAGACAATATGTCTTTAATCTCAACTATTGTCTGTAGAGAGACAAAAATGAAATTGTCTTTGGAGAGACAAAAATGCTTGTGTTATATATTGTCTTTATAGAGACAATATTTTAAGACAATTTAATTTGAGATACCCGCTTAAAGACAATGTTAAGACAAAACACAAGTTTTCTTTTGTCTCAAGTTAAGACAATTTGCCCAAAAATTGTCTTAATTAATGTCTTAAAACCCCCCTTTGTGTTGTAGTGCATTATTTCACACGTGTACCTTCTGCACGTTCCAGGCAGCAACTTCAGGAGGAAAGGCCAACTACAGGCCTCATAACGACACCTATACCCTTGCAACCTTGATACTTGTGCAGATAGTGATGTGAACCCTGTACTTTTGTGTACTTCTAGCTTGTTAACCTATGCATTGAGCAATAAAATGTTAAATTTGATGGCTAATCAAATTGTAGAAAAATAATTTAAAATATTGTAAGAAAATATTACATTTCAATATGCAAAGTAAAAGTATAGAAAATTTACAAATTTTTCTTGTCAACTCTAAATTAATATTAGTTTGACTACAAACTCAATGCAATATCCATGCCTAGAAATAGAGATCATAAATTATATTTAAGGTTCTAATAAAATTTTACAGAGAATAAATAAAAGTTTATATATATATATATCTAATAAAAAAATAAATATTCTATAGAGTAATTTTTGTTTTAACTCTATTGCGGGTAATAGATTTGGCTCTACCACTCGTCCAATAAAAGGGAATTACCTGGAAGATTAACTCCATGCTTGGGTGTACACTATTTGGTATTCGTTGGATATTTTCATCAGTGGCGGAATTTAGCACCACCTTTAGTACTGAAATAAAATAAAATTTTAATGTCCACGAGGCTCAATATAGTCTATGGGACCACTAGCTTCCCTGCTTTTTCCCTTTTACAATTCAATCCTCTTATTATTCAAATTAATGATGAGCTGACCCAACCTTCTAATAGTCCCCTCACTGAAAAGAGAATGCCAAGGAACTGATGTTAACATACTATTGTAACTGTCTCTGATGTCTCTAAAAGCATCACATTCCAAAATGAAATGTTTTTCCGATTCCACTGCCCCGGAGGTGCAAAATGTACGCACCCATTCTTCCCACGCTTCTTTAGGTCTTTTACGTGGCGTGTTTCACACCTTAGTTGGTGCGAGTTAGTTCTTAATTGAGCAATAAGAATCTTTGCTCTCCATGCAATGCTAGCTCCAATGTACTCTTTTTGTTGGAGATCACAAGTGAGGTTGAATTCTTGAAAATAGTACTTCTTCTTTATACCCAACTCTTTTCCCCATATACAGTTATGAAACTTCTCCATAAAAAAACTCTTTAAATCCTTGTTATTTGTGGGACATGCATTGAGTTAAATATTCCAGTTTTTCATCCATTTGTTGTTTTGTCTCATCCATGATTTCTTTCTTTCACTCATTCCTTCATTGCAGATAACTTTAGGCCATCTACCTTCTCCCATTTGCTCAATTCTTTGTAGATACCTTATGAGATGCACCATAACAATTGCTTCGATGGAGGTTGCTCCTATTTCACCTAGCATTACCTCATAAGAAACTAAACTTTTTATTTTAAGCTTGCTCATGATCAAGCATTTTTGGATTTTTCTCAACTTGCTTCCATTTTGAGACAGGGATGCTGCTAGCCCACACTTCACACCCATGTAATATCTATGGACAAACTAGGAGCCCAGAAAACACTTTAATTGTTTTCCAATCCCATAACTCTGCCTCTCTACATCTGTTTTGAAGAGCATATAGTTCTTTCCATGCTCTTAATCTTCTCTTATTTATGCAATGCTCCCAATTAAGCTTGTCATCGAAATCAATCCTGAGGTACTTGTATTCATTTACTTCTTCAAGAATGTTGCCTTCAAAGAATAACATATGCTGGCTCTGCTTCTTTTTATTTGAGAAAATTATTATTTTGGTCTTGCTGATATTGACTTGCATCCCCACTTTTTTACAAACATTCTCAAAGGCATATAGGTGCATCTACAATCCCTGGGCTGATTTAGCAATCAATACAAGGTCATCAACATATAAAAGAATCTTTATCACAAACTCCTCCAACCGAACACCATCCCCACCTTGCAAATTTAGCCACTCTTCCAATTTATCAATATATAAACCAAAAAGAGTAGGGGATAAAGGGCAACCTTTCTTGACTCTGATGTCACCTCTAAATCTTTCTGAAATTCCTGTTGAAGTTCTACTTTTGACTTTCACCTCTTCATAGAGCCTATGGATAACAAATCTATAATGCAAAGGAATTTCAATTTCTTCCATTCTACTCCACAACTTATATCTAGCAACCATGTCAAATGCCTTTTTGAAGTCAACAAAGAAGAAAAATACTTCTTCTTTTCCCTCCCAAACCTTTTCAATAATGTGTCTCAATGTGATACCATGAACTAATGTAGAATTCTTCGGCCGAAAACCTTGTTGCCCTTTTGCCCTCTTTTCTTTGACTTCTGCCCACTTAATGATTCTATTTTCTACCATGCCGCTAAAGATTTTTGCAAACAAAGGATTCATCATAATGGTTCTATAGTTGGAAGGATTATTAATATCTCCACTTTTAAAAGGGGTATCGCTATACTAGTTGTCCAATCTCTTGGGAATCCTTGTCAAATGACATTGTTGAATATTTCCATGATGTGTGGTGCAAGAATGTTCATTCCCCACTTTATATATTCTTCTTGAAGTTAAACCAACTCCTTTTCCCTTCCTATTTTCAACTTCTTAATTCTTGTCTCTACTTCCTATAATGTGAAAAACTTTGTAGTTGTGTTGATCCTGGGAGGAGGGTCCTCTGATTTTTTCTCATAAAGTTGTCTTACAGAATCAAACCATTGATTGGTTGTAATTTTATTTTTAATTTGCTTCTTCCTTTGTTGAAGTTCCTGCCAAAAACGCTTTGGGTTATTCTTGCCTAGATATATTAACTCTGCTCGCCTTGTTTGCATGAACTCATTTTTTTTCCTTATTAAAATATTCTTATATAAATTTACATTCTTATCCTCTTGGCCTGCCTTTTTCAATGTTTTCCTTGCCATTTTGCATTCCTCATCAAACCAACTATTTACAGGAAAACAATTTGATTCAGATTTACTATTTTTTTCTCTTTTGCACTTCGCAAGTGCACTCTGAATTATATGTGTTAACTCATGACTATTGAGACTTTGGGAACCCCTCTTCCCCTTCTGAATTGACCTCTCCAACATTGTTTTGAAGATAGTGCAATTTTCTTGTGTTAGAAGAATTTTGCCCCTTGATATCGATTGCCGAGAACATTGGGTTTTCCTTCTATGTTGTCTTTCTTCTAACTAAGATAGCTTTATATAAACTGGATTATGGTCCGATTTTAAGTCCCAGATATGCTCTCCAATATTAAATTCATCTATCCTTTCTATCAATATTTTTGAACAAATAACGTAGTCAACAACAATTTCCCCATTGTATGTGTTGAAAGGGAACTTCCCAGACCTTTTCCATTTATCTAGACCTTCGTAAATAATTAAGTTGAGAGCACCACACATCGTGAGTAGATCCTCTCCAAAATGATTTCTAACTTTGTCATATTCTGAACATCTCAACCATTGGGGATTCTCCTCTTCAAAGAGCCAGATAGGATTGTGATCCTCTTTGCAACAAAACATACTCTCTTGTTGATTTCTTGTTCTAGCATTGAAATCTCCCACTAAAAGAACTTCTCACTGTTGAGAATATACAACAATATCCTGCTTTAAAGTTGCATATGGGTCTTTTCTATCTAGCCCCTTAGGTTTGTAAGGTTTTGAGTCTTTAGGTGCAAAATAACATACTACAATTCTTATATGGTTCTCATTCTCTGTTATTTTGAACCATAAATATTGTTTATTTTAATCTTGTTTCACAAAATCTATGTGACGACCTTCTTTTTCTTTCACTAAAACCAGTATTCCTCCATATCCTTTGCCAATTTTGGCTGCCTCATTCCAAAATGCTAATTTCAAATAACTATCAAATATATGAGTTTTACAACCATTACGTTCATGAGTTTCTATGAGACAAATTGTATCTCTACCTTCTGCAATAGGCCCTATCCCAGGTACCCTCCTCCAAGGGTAACCTCTACAGTTCCAACAAACTAGACTTAGGTAGACCTGGGTAGGATTTGATTGCTACGCAACTTGGCAGATAAGACTCAACTTTGAGTCTTCACCCCTTTTCATCCATGTTGATCTTGTTGATTTCCTCAATAATATAGAATTAACTATTTTTCTTTACTGCCAAATTGCCGCTTTTCTTTGTCATGAGGCCCAAACCTTGCAATAACTGTTTTGCCATTGTACAACCATGCTCTTTTCCCTTCGTTTCTTGCTACTCTAATTTTCTCCACTTCTTCTCCTCTCTCCTCTTGTTGTTTTCTAGTTAGATCTTCATCTAAGAAGAAGTGTGAGCCTTTCAAGAGTTTCTTTTTGCTTAAGAAATAGTGTTTGTCTTGCACACTTTCTATGATGACGTTTATGGGTTGAGGCCTCTCTTTCACATATTTTTCCCACCCTTCTTGCTTGACAAATTTTCCCTTTCCAATGTAATTTCTCTTTCAAAAAGTCTGTTGTCAAATTGAGAGTGTTTTCCTTCTTTCCATAGTCTCTTATTCCCCTTATAATAAAGTTTGTTTCCCTATGTTTTATGTCTTTGTGTTCTCTTTCTTGTTCTCTACAAGCACTTACATCTTCTCTTTCCTACATCCTTATGTAACCATTAGTGTCCTCAGCTTTGGTTTTGATTTCTTTTGGAATGTTTGCCCTCTTGATCTCTTTTGGCCTTTTTCTGGAAATGACTACCTACTGAAATATTTGTGTATCCACCTGAGCTGCTTTAGAGATTATCACTTCCTTGTTTGCTGCCATTGATTCTTTCATGGTTTTCCATGTTGTCTTTATGTTTTCCCATTCTTGTTTCCCTGTCTCTAACGATTCTTGCAGCATTGTTAATTGTTCTTTAGAATCCTATTACCTTCCATTAAAAATCGATGTACAAGTGTAATCTCTAAAATTTTGTGATCCCTTTCCTATTCTTTGGCTTCCAAAATTTCCAGCCTTTACCTGGCCTTCATCAGTTCCTGGACATAGAGATCTGATGACCAAGTAAGCAGTGTAGATGTGGGATTGTAAATGGTTGACTCTTCTTTATTTTTGTTGCTCTTATTTTCTTTCTTTTTATGGGTTTGTTTTCTTCTTCTTTGTTCCCATTTAAAGTGAGCAAGTATGTGCTTTAAAATGCCCCTATATTGTTTTTCATTTACCCAAATCCACTTCCCTGTTTTGCCTGTTGAAGCAATTTTGACTTGGTCTAAGTGATTTGTTTCCATAGATTCTGAGATTTCCTTTCCATTGTTTTCCATTTTGGAATGAAAATTTAAGTGAAGATTTGTTGGAATAAGGGGAACTGATACTAAAATTTAACTTCAATGTACAGTGTTTTGAAGCTGGGACTTTAAATCTTGTGCAAGCATTAAAAAAACCTAAAATGATTCACAAACGTGTGCACAGAACATGGAAATAAATTGAATAAACAGAAGAGCATTTGAACTTACTGTTCCAAGAGAAAATTCCAGAAAGAAGCAGAGTGAAGAAAATGCCAAAACTCCCTTTCAGACAGTCACAAAGGCTTTGAACTGTGAGCCTCTGCGTATGGAGCTTGTGGGGAGATTTTCAGTGCCTATTTTATTGTAAAGAGGTCACTATAAGGCTCTAGGATAAGCACCAAGTAATATAAACTGAGTTTACTCTATCTATGAGAAGATTGGAAAAGAAAAATGCTCTGTCGTGAGAGGTTGGAAAACAATTTGAGTTTGAGTTTCTTGTTTTTCTAAGGTGCTAGAATTTGATGAGTGAATTGTTTATTACCAAGTGATTTATTAAAGATTATTAACAATATTATAAATGATTGGTGTTAGATAATTTACATATCTAATTTAATTATAGTTTAAATTTACAAAAATATTAACATTATTAATTAAAATTGTGAATGTTAATAGAAAAATATTTAAACCATTTCATAGATCATGTGATTTTGAAATTCCAACCTTGCTTTCCAGCAAGGTATTTGTTGCATAATTTCATGTTTCATAGGATAAAATATCCAATCTGAGTTATAAATAAAATATTTTAATATGAATTAATATTGACCTATACTTAAAAATATATTAATAACAAAAAAACCAAATTGATTTGGGCTGATAAAATGGCTTAATACACATGTTATGTAATCTCTATAACATTCAAAAATACAATTTAAACAATAAAAAAATACACATTATTTCTTTGCACCCTAAAATAAGTTTGCACCTTAAAACATTTGATCCTAAAAAATTATATTAATAAGTCTGTTTCTTCTGTTTTATGGTCCTTGGGCTCCTAAACCAAACCTTCATCTTCATCTACCCTAAATGAATCTTCATATTCCAAAAATTTTAAACTATAAATAAAAATAAAAATTATATAATAATAAAATTTGTTAAACTTGAAATATAAATATTAAGCTAAGTGAAAGTTGCAGTGTTGTTTTAATCAATCTTAATTGACCAAGAATGCAACATTTAATTGTCAACCTAGGGTAGGTCTTGTTATTTCAATGGAGTTCACACTTTCTGTGCTGATACACTCCAGCCAAGAATAAGAAAATGTAGAAAACAGTAAAAGATGTCACTGATCTAAATTGATGAATCAAACCATGCATGTAGACATAAAAACACTCTACAAAACTAAATCACACTTCACAGCTATCAAAGTAAAGATGCACCACACAGGAACTAATATCTATTCCAGCTGGTTACTACCATTCTGTTGATTAACTCAGTGTAACAACATAATATAAATGGAAACAATAGCAAATGTAATCCACGATTTGTACAGCAACAACGAGAAACCATAAATCAGTTAGATAAACTAAAATGTACACTACCTCTACACTGCAATCCATGCCAAATAGGAGGGCCCTTCCTCCTTAGTAGAGCACAGGAGTAACACAAAAGTAATTAACGAATTAGCTGAAGAGCAGTTCAACATCACTGTGTTGATTAATATTAAAAATAAACTCAGAATTACAGAAGCAGAGTAATAGTACTTTTCTATATGTCGTGTCCTTGTACATGAAAAATCGAGTTCCTTTACAGTTATTACAACCCGAAATTAGAAAACAAATCAGTCATGAGAATCGCATGATTCTCATGCTGATAAAAAATAAAAGTAGTTACAACCTATTTCTAAATAAATATACATTAGTTATGATTGCAACCGCTTGGGTCTTGTTTCTTCAAAAATAAACAATCCCTACTGCCGTCAGCTATTATGTGCAATAGTACCCACATTTTCCAGCTTCGGCGCAACAACATCGAGTGAATGGCAGTTCGGGATGTCATGACATCATTGGCGACATAACTTTTGGCGTGACAACAAACTCTTGTATCAGCGCATAGTGTAATAGCATCTTGTAACAACATCCAATGTGTTCCAACAACCTGTAACAACATCCAATGTGTAACAACAACCTATAAGAGCATCCACGATGTAACAACGAACCGTTCTACCCTTCTTTGTAGTTAATCCGCACTGCCTGTCTGCTCCATAGCTTTGTTCTCACAAGCCATCACCTGAAAAGAAGAAGAGCTTCCCATAATACTTCTTCAATACTCTCCAAGTTAGCCACAAAAAGGAATAAAGCCTCATATTATTTGGTAAAATACAACAAAGGAACATGACAGTAGAATAGGTTAAAAAGGCGAGAAAACAAGGAAATGGATCATGTAAAGTCATAGGCTTGGAAAACAAAAAGGTCAAAATTGGGGAAATAATGTGCAGAAAATAGGTAAAAAACCACACCCAACATGTCCTCCTGACTGAGGCAACTGCATGTCCCCATGCAGAGTCTTAGCTCCTTCTACTGTACACCCGATGCAAGTTTGTGAAATTGTAGGCACCAACAGTGTCTTCACCCAGAGCTTTGAACCCTTGAATGGCCATCAACTCATGTGGCAAATATTCCTCTTCGTAGTCACATAGGTGGTAATCCAGCTGATATTCCTCTATTGACAACCATATCCAAGGGAATTTGAATTTGAGGTCAATCGAGAATGCCCCCAGTGTCTGCATAATCCAAGCATATTCTGGCACTCGTGTAATAGCAGCCAAAAAGTTCATGTACTAAAAAGGATCCCCTTCTTGTAATTCAACGCTACAGGCCTCAGTGCGCTTGAGACATCCTACTAGCGCTTGGTTTTTCATATTTGCATACAGGTTGAGGTAGATTCTCACGATCCTTTTTCTATAGGTGGCCGACTGTTCTTTGATACTGGAGTGCTCAGGAACAGCTTAAAGTCATGCCTAATTTCATAAACCATCCCTGGTTCAGCTCTGATCCACAATGTTGTTCTCTCCTCGTTGGCTTCTACTGATTTCTTGGCTAGGTGCCACTCAATCTGATTCCTCATGAATGAAAGGAAGGCTCACAACTACAAATCCCCCATGTAGGAGAAGACACTTGCCACCATCTTCGTGTTGACATATTCACACATGATATTGTGTAAGAATAGCTCGCACAACAAGCTCTGGTCATCAAAGTCACATGAGCGAAAAATTTCCAAAAAGGTACGGGTTGAAGAACCCAAATAGGACTTATTCTAAAAAACTGCCTTTAATTGAAATAAATATTAACATTCCCAAAGGAACACTGGGTATGACGGGGATGACCACCTGCATGCTAGTAAGTTTAGAGCAAGGACACAGAGCTTAATCTTATCATTCATCAGGTCCAAGACCTATCGATTTAGTTGATACAGTTGTTCATCCTTCTTCTTTATAGTTTCCTTGTGCCTCTGTGATTCCTCTTCTCTTTCCCATTCTTCTTTTAGCCATTTTTCTCTCAGGGAATCCATCATTATTGTATGTACTTTGAGTGAGATCATTCCCTCTTGTAGAGAGAGCACTAGCTACTTCCATTTTTGCAGCTCTGGCAACAACAACATCTTCTCAGAATGCCATCCTTCATCAGGACCCGATGTCCTTCCACATGCACTATCAATTGAGGGTGTAACAACCTCCTGAGGGTGTAACTGTTCCACCTCGGCTGCTAGTTCTTGTGTAACAACAACTTCGTCAGTGGATTTTATCACAATTTCTTTATCTTCGTGGTCAGCTTCAATTTCCACTGCTGGTTCTTGTGTAACAACAGTGTTATCCACAGACTTATGTACATCGTTTTTCCCCGGGTCGGATTCTATCTTCACTGTTGGTTCTTGTATAACAACAGTGTTGATCGTAGGCTCATGGATGTTAGCTTCCCCTTCCTTCCCTTGGCTGACTTCCTCCTCAAATGTCGGTTCTGATGAAACAACAATGTCATCCAAGGGCTCCAGTGTATCCATTACCCGATCACTTTTTGTTGATTGTGTCATCTCGATTACTGGTTCTTGTGTAACATCAATGTCCTCAACGGTTTCTTGTGTATCAGGATTCAGCTTCCCAGATTTCAGTTTGGGTCTCCCTTGAGGTGGTGTCTACTATATAGACCTTAAATCCTTCTACCACTAGCCTCTCAGTACAGTCTGCATACACAGTGCTCGAAACATCTCCCTTTCTGGACCTATCCACGGCCTCAGCCAAAGTATCTAGCCCTGGGGCTCTTGGCTCTGCCTTTCCTTCTGCTAGCTATTCCCTCAGCTCTCTATTTTCTTTTTATAGAATTTCAATTTTTTACAGCAAGGATTGGGTTTCAATATTACCCTATGAACAAGGTTCCTCTGGTTGAGCCTTCTCCTCGTCCTTCTGCTCTGCCGCTTCTTTATTCTTCTTTGATATGGATAGGGACTCTGGGTTCCTGCTAACCCTTATCCTCTACTTCGGCCACCTGTCACCAATTGGTTTATCAACCAGTCTCTTTCTAACCCTTACTGTTGAGGGCTGGGGTTGCTCCTTTGTCTCTACTAGAGCTTCCTCAGATGTCTCGGTTTTCCTCCTGCAGGTGGTCCTAGGCCTCTTCCTCATGAAATCTTCCCAATTCTTGCTCTTGCGGCTCAAAACATCCAACACAATGAGTTTTATAAGGCCATGTTTGGTGATGCACGTTTCTAGGTGCGTAGCTTTTTTCACTGCTGTGATGATATGCCTAATGTTGCCCAACAAGAAGTAAGGAAGGTTGACCAGTTGCTGATGCTAGAGGTGGTTCATTTATGGAAAGTGGTAATAAAAGACAATTGTTTCCCTTCCCTTGCAAGTAATTTACTTGATGAGGTAGATGGAAACATCATCCCATGGCTGGGGGATTGACAGTCTATCAATTCCCCTTCCTTTCTTTACCAACGACTTTTCTTCTTGGAGGAAATCCCCTTTTAGTGAGGTGTCATTGACCTTCCTGTTGAACCACCTCTTTCCTTCCACTGGTAATCCTGTTACTCTAGCAATCACCTCTTCTGTGACCTCTAGCTTCAACCCTTTGACCTCTATCTGGTTTCTCTCCAAATTCTTTGCAAATTCCATGGCAGCACCACCGTATGATCCTTCCAACCTTCGAAAGAATTCAAACCAGCTTGCACCCTTGAAAATTTGGCATGCTTCCGGGGTCATGGACACACAACTTAGTTTTTTGAGCCTGCACTGTTATCTTCCAATTCTTCAAGAGCTCTAAATGGGGATTCAACACTTCTAGCAAGGGTAAATGGTAGGGTGGTAGGGTGGCGCAGGTGAGGATTTCAAATTGGGATTTTTCACTTATTATTCATACTACATAGTCAATTTGCCTTATTAATGGTGAGTCATGGGAGGTCTCATCAATGGTACACTTACCCTTTTAGGTATGATCGACATTAAGTAACACTAACTACCAGGTCATCATGCCTTAATTGCAGGATTTTTCGAATAATCATAAATCATGCAACGTTCATGTCGCAATATGATTCGCTTCCCCCAGCTTAAATATGGCAACCATCCTTGGCCATCAAAAGTCATGTTAAGTTGCCATAATTACCAAATAAAGTGAATTCAATATTACCTTTTGATGATGTACTTGGGTGACATGGGGCAAAGTCATGGGCGGCACGACACACGAACTAAGCTCCGGAAGCGAGACGCGCGAACTTAGTTCTGATGATGAGGGTCATGGTGATGTCTGATATTTATTACAATAAAATATCTCATTTATTTGTGAAAAGTCATCGGCTGTTACAGGTGTAATAGCCAAGACGACTAATATATATTATTTTAATTTCTACAAAAAAATAAAGAAGAAAATATCATGTAACAACACTTATATGAAGATATGCTTTGAAATAACAGATGATGTCACAGAGTGTGTAATAGCTGCCACCAGGTGGTTTTAAACTACTATAAAAGGTGTCTGTTTATGCCCGGGAAAGGTTTTCACAGCCAAATTATTATTATTATTATTATTTTAGAGTTGGAAGGTGTAACAACTGCCAGTCGTAGTTGATTTTCAGCTGTTAAACTTATTGGAAAAATTAAAATTTTTGCAACACAGGAGGTGCTTTCCCCTGTTCCTGTAATCTGTAGATCTGAATTTGTGATAATGTTGATAAATGAATCCCTTGAAGCAGGTTTGTGATATAACCGAAGACGATGCCCATTTGCAAGAAATGGTGTCCTCGCACTATCAATGGTCACCAAATTTATAGTCCCATTGTCAAAGACTGCATCTACCTCATAGGGACCTATCCATCTAGTGCAGAGCTTACCCTTGAAGTCTTTAAATCTAGATTCATATAAGAGAGCCCAATCTCCTTTCTGTAACTTATTCTTCTTTATGAATTTGTCATGCCACTTAGCTCTCTGCTGCTGGATAATATCTGTTTGCTAGATAACAGCTAACCGTTTCTCCTCCAATTCATTGAGCTGGTTCAATAGCTACTTTTGTACTGCAGCCAAATCCAAATTGACTTGCAATGTTGTTCTTAGTGTCTTGATTTCAAATTCAATGGGGAATAAAGGGTTCTTACCATACACAAGTTCATATGGTTAGAATCCAGTGGTAATCCTCCATGTAGTCATGTATGCCCACAACACTTCTAGAAGTTTATCAACCCAATTTCGTAGGTGACTGGCCACAGTCTTAGTAAGGATCCCCTCAATGACTTTGTTAGTGCTTTCCACTTGGCCATTTTCTTGTGGATGATAAGGTGTTGTGATTCTGTGATGGATTTTATATTTTTCGACCAACTCCTATATCTTATGAGATGTGAATTGGGGCCCTCTCTGTGTGACTATCTCCCTAGGTATGCCAAACCAGACAAAGATGTCTACAAACAAAAAGTTTGAGATAGCCTGCTCCATGGCTTTAGTTAGTTCCTTCGCCTCTACCCATTTTGTGACATAGTTAGTGAAGACCAAGATGTAAGATCTCTGTATGAAAGATTAATTGGTCCCACAAAATCTAGAGCCCATTTCTCAAAATGTTATAAGATGATTTGGGGATGTAACAACATCTCATCTGATTGCAGTGGTTGGCCCATCCTTTGACAACTATCACATCCCTTCACAAAATTCTTGGCATCTTGAAATATTATTGGCCAATAATACCCTGTTGAAAGGACTTTGTATCCTATCCGTTTTTCTGCGAAGTGCCTCCATAAGGTTCCTCGTGACAGGCTTTAAGGATATCAAAGACCTCATCTTCTCTAACACAATGCCTGATCTGGAAATCTGGTCCAGTGTGATAGAGGTTCCCATCTATTCAGGTATATGTAGCACTTTACTGTATGATATTTATTTTCTCCTTGGAGGACAAATACCGTGAAAACTTCCCTGCAGTAAGATAATTGGCTATATCTGCATACTAAGGTGAGTAAGTAGAAATAGCAAAATGATATTCATCAGGGAAAGAATCCTCAGTGGGAATGCAACTGTCATCAATAGTTAGCCTAGAAAGAAAGTCGGCTACTACATTATCTTTTCCAGGCTTATCTACAATAGTGATATCAAATTCTTGTAACAACAATAACCAGCGTGTAATCCTACCATTGGTAATTGGCTTATTCATTAAAAAATGAATGCCAGAATGGTCAGTGTTTACAAATACTTGATACTTGGTGATATAATGTCAGAATTTATTGATGGCATGCATGACTGCTAAGAACTCCTTCTCGGTCACTGTGTAATTGAGCTCAGCTGGGGTTAGATTTTTGCTTATGTAGTAAATAGAATAAGGTTTCTTATCCTCCAGTTGGCCCAAAACAACACCTACAACAATATCAAATGCATATGTAGCTATGTGAAATGACAGTTCCCAATTAGGTCCTCGCAAGATTGGAGGTGTTGATACACAACATTTCAACTTTAAAAAGGCCTGCTCATACTTACCTGTCCACAAGAAATAAACATCCTTCATGAGCAGGGAAAATAATGGCGATGCAATTTTTGAATTTTTTTTCTATAAATCTCCTGTAATACCCTGCATGCCCCAAAAAAATATGTACCCCTTTTTGCGTTTTGGGTGTTGGAATTTTTAGAATTACCTCTATTTTTGCAGGGTCTACCTTGATTCCGTCAATAGTAATGTAGTGTCCAAGCACGATCCCTTCAGTCATCATCATGTGACATTTTTCAGTGCTCAAAGCAACATTAGTCTGTACACACCGTTCTAGCACTTTTTCTAGATTGACTAATGCTGCTTCAAAAGCATCTCCATAAGGTGTAAAATTTTCCATGAAGATTTCCAGGCAGTTATTCAACAAGTCAGAAAAAATTCCCGCTATTGCCCTTTGAAAGATTGCTGGTGCATTACAGAGTCCAAAAGGAAGTACTTTGTATGCGTAGGTTCCCCAAAGACAAGTAAAGGCCATTTTATCTTGGTCTTCTGGGGTAATATGTATCTGAATGTAGACACTAAATCCATCCAAAAATGAAAATATTTTCTGTCTGGAGAGGGTATCAAGGACCTGATCTATAAATGGTAAGGGAAAATGGTCCTTCTGAGTGGCCTTATTGAGTTCTCTGTAATCAACATAGACTCTCCACTTGCCATTATTTTTAAGAACGATGACAAGTGGTGACACCCACTGACTTTCAGATATTGGATAAATAAAACTAGCACTCAAGAGTTTTTGTATTTCTTCTTTCACCACTTCCTTTAGTGCAGGGTTCATGGGGTGCTATGGTTGTTTGACTGGTTTTCAGCCATCCTTCAAATAAATATGGTGAGTGCATAGGTTAGGGCGGATCCCTTTCATATCCATATAGTCCCATGCAAATTCATTTTTGTATTTTTGTAACAACTGTAACAACAATTGGTTTTGCTCGGTAGTCAGGTTGGGGTTAACATTCCAAAACTTTCTAGATTCTATCTAAATTGGACTGTTGTCAATATTCGGAGCAGTTCTCATTTGTTCAAAATATATATCTTCCACCTCTTCTTCCTCATTTGCATTCTTAACAAAAGCGACAGAAAGTGAGTTACTAATAAAACCATTAATGACATCATATTTTGTCCCATCTTTGAAATAATGGGCTTTCCCTAGAGTGAGAAGTGGCAGGGAAAGATCTGACTTAGGCTCAAACTCATCCCACCAAGGGTTGTATACATCCATATTTGGTTTTGGGGGGTAAAGATTAAGGTTCTTTGTTTCCTGGCCATCCGAGATCACCATAGATCCTGACCTGCAGCCTATAAATGAATCCGCAGTGGCCAGCCAAGCTCTCCCTAGGATTAAAGGATGCCCCACCAAATTACATCTGGGAAGCTATTGTAATAACTGTATCCTCTAACATCCCCTTAGGTTTAACACGGGACCTATCTGCTAATTCAAATACAGTAAGAGTATGTCTAAGTCCCTGTAGCTCGAGAGCGATAAAGAGGTCCTTTTTCATTACATCAATGGGAACCCCAAGATCGATCAATGTGTTGGCTATGGGCTGATCATTAATGTAGACAGTGATCGTAGGATTTCCTGGATCATTGTACTTAGTTAGGAGAGGCTGAGCAGACATTAATTCGGATAATTTCTCCATCACATGTATGGTGGTAGGGTCTTTAGGCTTCCTCCCAGGTTTCTTGATGCACAAATCTCTCATTGTTTTAGCATAAATAGGTGCTTCTTTACGGGCTTGTAGCAGAGGAATTCGTACATGAAAATTTTGCAACTCCCTAAGAAAATCATATTCAAGCTGTGAAGTCATCCTAGGTTTAGCCAATCTCTGAGGATATAGAGGGTCCTGCGTTACAATAGTCGAATCTACTGTTACAGGTGTATCAACCTTCCTCGAGTTGGCTATTACAGCAGTAACAGTTCTTCATGAGTCGACTGTTACAAATGTAACAACTTCCTCTATATCAGTTGTTGTAGGCACAGTAGCTGCCTCAGAGCCTCTAACATATCCTCTAGATGGTTCACATTCCTCCTCTGTAATGATAGGGGAGTGACTTGGTTTAATTACCTTTCCCGATCGCAATTGTATTTCATGAAGTCCCACACGGGTAATAAGGTAGGTCTGGAAGGTAGTCATAGGTTCTATGTCCTGAGGTACTTTATTATTTGGATTTGGGTTAGGTTGCATAGGTAGTTGGGGTTGCATAGGTGGTGGAGGAGCAGGAGCTTCGAAAGGAGGTAACTGCAGTTGTTGTTGCATGGGTAGTCTAGGAAGAGATGAATCCTAGGTATTTCCTCCCCAATTCTATTTCCAAGGATATGGTTGAGATTGAGGATATTGAATAGGAGGAGATGGAGACCACTGGTTTCAGGGTGAAGGAAACTATGCTGAAGGAGGGGTATGATATTGCCACAAATATTGTTGAGTGTTACATGCATTGTTCCAAGAATTGAAAGAGGAAAAGTTTTCAGAGATACTTGGATGTTGCTGTTGCCATGGCCTCCTTGGTGCGATGAAATAAGAGGATTGCACTTCCTCGCTTGATTCTCTAAGTACTGCCTTTAGTCTAGGAAGCTTCAGACATTGCCCTATCGAATGCTCCAGCTCACAAATATTACACAAGCTGATGTTGTTCAATTCGCATTCCCTCAAAGGATGTCTCTTCCGAAAATTCGGGAAGAACACAACCAGAGGTGTGTCAGCTTCTACTTGTGTCTTATTAATCTGTGCTATCATTATGTGGACAGAGAGAGTACTGAGGATATCGATCTTGAAATTTTCAAACAAATTTCCGATCTCCACTCTAGTTACTCCTCCGCCTGCAGATTTTTGTATTCGAGCAGAGGCATCTCGAATTGTACTCCTCCCCTTGGACGATCCCCAAGAGAATCTTAGGCAGAGCTTTACAATTTCATCAAATGGCTCTTGCGATATATCCCCTTTTCCTAATAGGTTTAGGGTGTCAAGACAATCATCCCTCATTCCCCTGATAAATATAGTCTTCAAGATTTCCTAGTATAAATCGTTATGTTTAGACCTTTGCATATTATAGTGGAACCGTTCCACATAATCTTCCAGGCTTTCATGTTGCTTTTGTGTCTTTCTAAATATCTCCTCCCTTAAGTCCCTGGTTCTACAATAGTCCTGGTAATTTGATAAGAACATCTCCTTCATATCACTCCATGTTCGAATAGAAGCAGAGCCCAATGCCATGAACCATCTCAAGGCTTCCCCTTTTAAAGTAGCAGGAAATAGTTTTAATTTCTGAGCATCTGTGGTATAATCATAACTTCTACATAAAACATCAAACTCAAATAGAAATGTGTCTAGATCTTCCACAGTCATCCCTTGAAAGGATGGTAAGGATGATAGGGGAATATTTTTCATAGGAGCTTCACCTTTGATATCCCTAATTGGGATCTCAAAGGTGGTGATAATAGCATTTGTTTTAGCATTGTTGTGATTGTTGTCCCCCGTGACTTATTCTTCTAATCCTTGTTGTAGCAGACATCCTTCAAATTGTTCTTGTGATGGCCTTGGAGATGTGATTAGTGCCTCAGATATCCCTGGGGTTGGTTGTTTCACCACACTACCTATATCTAGATATTGATAAACCAACAGGTGCTTCTCTGCCTCATGTGTTTGATGTTCTCCCTCTGTTTCCCCTTGCCCCTTGGTCCTCAAATTCTAGCTACTAGCTTCTTCTTCCTGCTCATGAATTGGATTCTCGATCTTGGGGGTATGGGTGCTAGATTTAGAATGATATGGTCCCAAGATATAGGAATTAGAGGTCTTTGCTTTCTCTATGGGAGTAAAATCTTTCTGTGGCCCTATTTTCCTTGCATCCCTTTGAGAGTTGGACTGTTCTTTTTCTACCTTGGAGATTAGTTCTTGGATAAATGTCTTCCTTCCCAAATCTACACTCTTCCTTTCCCTTTTATGACCCATTTTTCCTATGACTAATTAGAGTGGGGGGTGATTTTAGTATATTTGTAATTCCTACAATTTCATACATGGACCCTATGTGTATTAAATCACACCCTAAGTTTCTTAATTTTTGACAGTGGTGAGCCCACCCAGGTATGTTAGAGCGATGCACAGGTTCTTACCTCTTGTCTTACCGCCCAGCAACTAAAGAGCTGAAGACATGCTAAAAAAACGCCAAAATGCCATAAGTGCACTAGTAATCACAATGGTGAGCCTGCCAAGGTATGTTAGAGCGATGCGTAGGTTCTTACCTCTTGTCTTACTGCCCAACAACTATGGACTAGGAACACTCTATATCAAACAAACAATTTGGCTGACTATATCGTCAACTGCCATCCCCAACAATGGTGCCAAAACGTAGTGTTGTTCTAATCAATATTAATTGACCGAGACTGCATCATTTAATTGTCAACCCAGGGTAGGTCTTGCTGTTTCAATGGAGTTCGCACTGTCTGTGCTGATACACTCTAGCCAAGAATAAGAAAATGTAGAAAACAGTAAAAGATGTCGTTGATCTAAATTTCTGAATAAAACCATGCATGTAGACATAAAAACACTTTACATAATTAAATCACACTTCGTAGCTATCAAAGTAAAGGAGTTCCGCACAAGAACTAATATATACTCCAACTGGTTACTACCATTCTGTTGATGAACTCAGTGTAACAACATAATATAAATGGAAACAATAGTGAATGTAATCCATGATTTGTACAACAATAATGAGAAACTATAAATCAATTAGATAAACTAAAATGTACACTACCTCTATCACTGTAATCCCTGCCAAAGAGGAGGGCCCTTCCTCCTCAACAGGGCACAAGAGTAACACAAAAGTAATTAACGAATGAACTGAAGAGCAATAACAACATCACTGTGCTGATTAATATTAAAAATAAACTAAGAATTACAGAAGCAGAGTAACAATAATTTTCTATATGTCATGTCCCTGTACATGAAAAATCGAGTTCCCTTATAGTTATTACAACCCGAAATTATCAAATAGATCAGTCATGAGAATCTGACGATTCTCATGCTGATAAAAAATAAAAGTAGTTACAACCTATTTCTAAATAAATATACATTAGTTATGATTGCAACCACTTGGGTCTTGTTGCTTCCAAAATAAACAATCCCTACTGCCGATAGTTGTTATGTGGGATAGTACCCACATTTGCCATCTTCGGTGCAACAACATTGAGTGAATGGCGATTCGGGATGTCATGACATCACTGGCGACAACACTTTTGACATGACATCGGACTCTTGTATATGCGTGTAGTGTAACAACATCCAATGTGTAACAACAACCTGTAACAACATCCAATGTGTAACAACAACCTGTAACAACATCCAGAGTTAACAGCAAACCGTTCTACCCATATCTGTAGTTAATCTGCACTGGCTATTTGCTCCATAACTTTGTTCTCGCAAGCCATCACCTGAAAAGAAGACGATCTTCCCAAAACAATTCTTCAATACTCTCCCAGTTAGCCACAAAAAGGAATAAAGCCTCGTATTATTCGGTAAAATACAACAAAGTAACATGACAATAGAATAGGTTAAAAAGGTGAGAAAATAGGAAAATGGATCATGTAAAGTCATAGGCCTGGAGAACAGAAAGGTCAAAATTGGGGAAAGAATGTGAAAAAATAGGTAAAAAACCACACCCAACAAATTTTTCATTGAATATTATTTCATGGGGAAAAGATAAATTTTCCACTTTTAAGTCTCCTTCTCCCTCACATAGGCTCTACATTAACCCTCTCATTTGACACCTAAAAAAAGCACATTTTTTTTATATATCATAGCAGCTTCATTCATATTTTCAACTTAATTGATAGATGCCTTTCTCAATTCAATGTATTGGATGAATTTCTCCTTGAACTATTCAAAAGTGACATCCACTTATAAGTAGTAATGGTGTGAAGTGGTTAGTGTTTTCCTCACTACTTCTTTCTACACACCTTGCAAAAACAATTCTTTAACAGTCTCTTCAATTTCCATGCACCTTGTACAGTAGATCTTTAAAAGTCATATTTGCATTAAGTATAGATAGTTCTAATTATTAAAAGTGTGCATGTGGGAAGGGATCAATGCATATATATTTTTTAAAGTCAACATTCTATTCATTCAAAAAAAAGATATACATCCAATACTTCAAAAATCATGTGGTCTCAACGGGACTAGGTTTTTTGACCATAGTCTCAGAAGGTGGAAAAAATACAAAAGAGATGCCATTAACAGTGTCCACAAACGAGAGTGCCATAGGCTCAAATAGACAAACAAAAAATAAAGAAACCCAGAGGACATAGTAATCGTTTGAGGTGGCTAAAGTTGGGTTGTATGAAGAAGTTCTTGGAGCAGGCGTAGCATGGAAATTGCACTGAACGTGCCCTTCGTAGTGCGCCACCCAATTCTCTAGTTGTTCCACTTTCTTCGCTAAATGGTTTTTTCCCCACTAGACTACCACCACTCACTTCCTGACCTAGCACCGGAAGTAATTCATGCACTCCAATGTTTCCATCAACTCATCGTTCTTTTCCCGATTAATTCGTTCTGTCATATCTACCTGGTCCACCAAGTATTGTATTAGGCCCCAACAGTTTTCCAAGCACCAATGATGCAATTCCTATGGGTGTGGGACATCAGAACAACCATCATTTTGAACTACATTCTCCCTCCTATTTCCACCACCTCTCCGAGAGTCGAGAGTCTGCATACTACTACCAGTGCGGGGTGTCTTCGTGCCATCACTACTGCCACGCTGAGTCAACTGCACCAAACTCTTGCCACCTCCTCGGGAGGTCGAGCGTTGACCACCGCGAAGTCTGCCACCTCACCCTCCTCTAGTACTTGCACCCTGAGTCTTGCCCACCGATTTTCTCTTGCTTCCATCCACCATGGTTTCTAGTGCAAGGGTCTCCTCCCTCCCCATTCTTGGCTTCGTCGGGAGGCTAAACCACCCCCATCAAGGATTAGGACGCATATGCCATTGCCCAAGCACGCCCAGTTCCATTGGTAGTGTTGCTCCATCTACTGAATTGAATTGTTGCCCTCCTATCCACCAAACTGAAATTAAGGCACCACTGCCAGCACCACCTTCACATTCCCCGCCACACCTGTCACTCCAATGTACATAGCCGGTTGGAGGATGAAGTTTCTCCAGAAGCTTGATGCCTCCCAAACACCACCCTCACCATGGCACTACCATATTTTATAGAGACGCTCCATACCCCAAAGTAACCAGAAATAGAATTTTCCTTCACACAGTGCCTGCCAACCCAGTCTGGGCCTACAGGTCCCGAGAAAAACAAGGAATTAGGCTCTGTTATATGCATTAAACCACAATTCCCTGAAGAAAATCAAGAAAACACCAATTTTGTCACGCCTCCTACACCTCTTTCATCATCGAGCAAGAGGCCAAGTATAGTTCCACCACCAAACTTGAGCACTGAAACGAAATCTTGACACCTTTCCCATCTCACTTATCAACTCGTTGTTGCTTCCATTTCCCAATGTGCCATAAATACTCACACGCATAAGATCTAAGGTTCCTATATGCCATTCCCTCCTTTGCATGGTATGAGGTGACCTCCAGGTACGACCCTCCCCAACAACCCATTTTTCACTGCTCATGGGGTCCAACGGCCACGTTAGTCTTAGTTCTCACCCGAATCGAGGAAGTGGCATGCTTCTCCACTATTGTCCGCAACTCTTCCAGGTGGTTATCTCCGCAGGAGGGAGGCCATTCTTGCTGCATTTCCTGTCCTTGTAACTCACAGCCCCGATTTTCTATGAGGTTCACTACCTTGTTACCTGTCTGATCAACATGCTCCATGATCACATAATCAAAAGATGAGAGGTGGGATTGGATGTGTTACAATATCAATTCCAAGAGCCAACTTTTAATTACCTTGTCCAGGGATGAGCCATTGATAAGGCATTGAATCATAGAGATTGTTATTTGAGAGTCCATGGTGACATGTAGTTTTGTGATTCATAGATCCTTGGCCATCTGTAATCCTCTATCCAGGGAAAGATACTCTACCACATTCTTTGTTGTGTGTCCACATGAAGCTGCATATAACCTAGTCACCTGCCCTTTGTCATTCCATATGATTCCCTCAAGGCCCGCTTTCCCAAGGTTGCCCTTAGATGCTCCATCAAAGTTAAGTTTGTGGAATCCCTATGGGGGGGATTTGAACATGCTAGAGGACACCTACTTTGATTGTGAACATCAATGAGGAGGAGGGATAGAGGAATTTTGAGAGATACCTAACGTTAAGAAGATGGCTCGCTCATGTCCTTCCACTTTCCATTCTTTGCCTGCCCATTGGGTGATGGTGAGGATCTCTTAGATGTTGCGCTTGATAATTGTACAGATAGTGAGGGGATGCAAAGGTTCTGAATGGAAGATTACTCTATTCCCTGCTTTCTAGATTTTCCATAGTACTAAACCCTGTGAGAGGCACCAAGCTTTGTTAACTACATGGTTTTGAAAAGGGACAATCTCCATGTTTCTATGGCTTCTCCAAGGCTATTAATTGATCTGTCCAAAGCTCTGAAGAGCGTCAAGTGATGCCCCTAGACTTACAGATTTCCTTCCATCGATAGGAGGGAGTAGGCTTCCTTCAAGGTGAACATTCCTTGGGCCCTGTATACCTGACACAGCCTATCTGGTTCCCCATTATTGAGGATGGGACTTTGATGTAGTGTTTCAAGGAAGGCCTCCCATGCCATGTGAGGAATTTGAGGGGGGAAGTCCTTATAGGTCTTCCATTCCCTCCATTTTGATTCTAGAAGTAAGTCCTTCCATAAATCCTTGACGAATTGTGCTCCTAGCTGAGAGGTGAAATCCTTGACCACTGAGAAGGCCTGGTCTTGATCTATTAAGGGATGATGCATCCAGCATTCACTCCAGAATCTGGTGCTGCCACCATTCACAATTTCCCAAAATCTATGAGTTCGGATGAAGGTTTGCTAGGTTTTAGCCCAATTCCAAACTAAGGATCCATTTGTGAGGTGTGGATGCTCTTGCAAGGGCTATAATCCACCCTCGAACCCATATTTGGTGTTGCGCATTGGTTTCCATATCTCGTTCCCCCATTGTATCCAACGCCACCACACCTTGGAACTGAGGGCCTGGGATAAGGTCTATGGGTCTTTCAGGCCTAGTCCACCCTAAAAGTTTGGTTTACATATCTTCTCCCATGCCACCAATGCCCATTTTCTCCCGATCTGAGTCTCGAACCAGAGAAATTTTCAAAAATTTTCTGTCATTTCTCTTTAGATGCTTTTGGGTACCAACAATGTTGTGAGATGATATATTGGGATTTCCTACAAAACTAATTTCAACAAAACCAACCATCCTACTGAGTCAATAGCCCTAAATGTCAAGCTAGAAATTTTCTTATCAATACGAGACAACACCTCTTTCCATATTGTAATCTTAAGGTTATTGGAGACTAGGGGAACCCCTAGATACGTGCTAGGAAGCACTCCCTCTCTGAATCTCAGGGTTCAAGCTAGGTGTTATCCGGGAATAGTGTCCACTCAGATGCTGCTATTCCCACTAAGGTGGGTGGCTATCTTAGAAACAAACAATCAAAGTCTACTATTGATTCCTTTTATGAAAATAGATGAGAAGAGGACCAAGAGGGCCAACCTGAGTCTTGTGCTTGATTTCCTCTCTTTCTTGATAGAGTTTCGCCGCTTCTCCTTTGTCTGCCCAGCTTCAAAAGAACCTGTGGAATCACAGCAACATACTACTATGCAAGAAAC
>APFE030485769.1:70037-107481 GCA_000404065.3 Pinus taeda
AGGCTTTACGATGCCGGAATATGTCTCTAGCCTAGACCTCTAGATGTTGCGTTAATTTCCAAAGCGTTGTTAGTTTCATTGAGATTTATTTTAAGTTGATCTTGCTTAGTAGTTTTCCTTTCAGGTTCACCATGTGATGTATGTATAATTCCTAAATGCAGCCTAAGATGATAAACAAACGTTTTATCTTCTTTCAGCAATGAAAATCCTAGCTACTAAAGGGAAGAAATTCAAGCATCTTTTCTTCACAGAGCATAGAGCACACGCTAAAATGCACAGTCCTAAATCAATCCAAGCATTCAAAATGCAAATGCACATGCATGTATTTGTTTTTCAGCTCTCTTAATATGTGAATGACGTTAAGAAAGCTATGTGCAAAATTGAATTACTTTTAAAGCGACAGTACTCAACAAAATTATTTTTCAAAACAAAGTGAAAGCAAGAGAGACACTTTGCGATTTTGAAATGGAAATTGTTTTTCGACACTTTAAAACTGATAATTCAAATCCTATGCAATAGTAACTGTATAATAGACTATCTAAAACATTGGAATTGCTTTCTAAAACTGAAAACGACAGCTACGACACTTTCAAATCTAGAGACGACAGTTCGACTATGCTACTTTTTTTAAAAGAGAACTAAAAACGATGCACAATACATAAAAACATTTATAGTTATTTGCACTAAGGAGGCAGAATAATGCAAGAGAAGGGGGTTTTCACAGAAGTACAGTGATTACAGACAGCAAAACTCTTCAATAAGACTGAAAACAGTGAGAAAAATCCATAGTCGGAGGGTAAAGTCAATCCTCCCTGACCATCGCACCTGTTACACAGTGAACTCAATATGCAGCGCACCTACTCCATTCGGGAAGTGCGATGCATACATGCTGCCTTGAAGGCAGGGTGTGAAGGTAGCAGTGTGAGACTTTGAACGAGATTTCACTCACAGTTTGCAATCTAGTTCAGGTGTTTAGGCTAAATAAGTAAGGATTAGTGTATGTAAAACACAGGGGTGATCCAAGAGGTTACTAGAGCCACCACTTAGGGCAATTAGATTGCTTGCAGATCTATTGTTTAATTCATAAACAAAACATGGAGATTGACTGAAGCAGCATTGATCTACTTTGCATTTGTATGACAAATGTAGTTTGAAGGCTAGCTGGCTTGACTTCAGGCTCCGTCTGTACGTTTATGAAAGAAACAAGGATAGATAAACTAACAAGTAATCTTGTCGCTCCCCAGTGGAGTCGCCATTTTCTTATCCAGGAATAGTGTCCACTCGGATGCTGCTTTCCCACTAAGATGGGTGGCTATCGTAGAAACAAACAATCAATGTCTACTATTGATTCCTTTTATGAAAATAGATGAGAAGAGGACCAAGAGGGCCAACCTAAGTCTTGCGCTTGATTTCCTCTCTTTCTTGATAGAGTTTCGCTTCTCCTTTGTCTGCCCAGCTTCCAAAGAACCTATGGAATCACAACAACATACTACTATGCAAGAAACAAGGATCTAAATTCATAAATAATGCAGGATCAGATGTGCATTAACCATTTACATGCATATATAAACAAGTACACAAGAATATGGAAGGAAACAAGAATAGCTTTATTAAGATAAAAAGTAGCAAGAGGATTACAACCATGTGCCCTGACCCAGCATCATCCTCCAGCTAGGAAGCCCTTCTTCACCTCAAGCAAAGCTTAGATCACCCAACACTATGAATGTACACCAGAAAACCAACAACACTTCTCTATAAGATACAAAATTCGAGCCTCTCGATCTCTGTGATGAGGGATCCATATATAGATGAGTACAGAGAGGTGAGTCATCTTTTGGGATCTTGATTAGTGTCTTCTCTCTGATAGTTCCTGCTTCCACTTGGAGAATGATGATCTCTTACTCATCCCTGGTAAAAAATGGAGAGGCAAGTGTCAGAGGGGAAGCTTCTGGAAGATTCCATGATCTTCCACCTCGCATTTTGTCTCTTCCATTTGTCCATTCCTGACCATCGGACCCTACAGAGGAGAAAATCAGCATGCATCACACCCGTACACTGGGAAGGTGATATGCATCGTACCCTCTACATTGAGCTTTCAGTATGGTCCAGTTTTGACCATTTATGAGCAGTTTTCAGTGAAGAACTTCTGGGAGATGATGTAATCAGTTGACCTTGTTCCTTTAGGCAGTGAAGCAACACTTTTAGGGACTTAAGAGCCCTCAGTTTATGGACATTTGTGATTGGGGTTAAAGTGCCCAAAAATGTCTATAACACTAGGTGATTTCGGACTCATGGATGAGTATTGAAGAAGAATATGTTCGACTTTTCTCCATTTATCTTTGTACCTAAATCCTGTTCGAACGTCTCCAGAATATCCTTGATTTGATTCGCCTCTCTTAGCGATGGCTTTCAAAACAACATGTTGTCATCTAAAAATTGTTGACGAGTTATCAATGGGGTTCCATGGGATATATTGATGCCCATAAGGTTCCCAGAGACTACTGCAACTTTGATTAGGCAACTCAGGCCTTCAGAAAAAATCATGAAAAGGAAAGGGGATAAAGATTCGCCTCGCCTAAGCCCTCACGATCCTCGAAAGGGTTAGAAGGGCGCTCTATTCACCAAGACTAAGAAGAATGGTGTTTTTATTAATGATTTGACCCATCTCATCCAAGCTGGGGAAAAGTTGAATGCAACAAGTAAAAAAATTCCAATTTAATCTATCATATGCTTTAGAGAGATCTAGAGTTATCATCATACCTTGAGTGCATGTTGATGTTAAGGTATGCCCTACCTCATGGGCCACCAGAATTCCGTCCAATATTTTCCTGCCTTCAATAAAACCAGTTTTCTCTAGTCCTATAATAGTCTTAAACAAGGGTTGAAGTCTTCTAACTAGGATCCTCGAAAGACTCATGTAGAGGACATTGCAAAGGGATGCAGAGCTTCACCCTTCTTGGGGATGAGGGTAAGAAATGTTGCATTTAGGCTTGCCCATAAGCACTGGTATCAACAGGAGTATTCCATAATCTCCAGGATTTCTTCCCCTAATAATTTCCATCCCGCTTTGAAGAAATCAACTATGAACCCGTCCAAGCCTGGTGCCTTGTTTTTCGAAGCGACTTTAACCACTTCTTCGACTTATTCTAGGACGATTTCTCCCATGAGGGCTACATTTTTTTCCTTTGAGATGAGGGAAGGAATGTGCTTTTTAATTTACTAAATTGCTTCCTATCTGTCTACTTCCAGTTCTGTGAAAGGGGATTGGAAGTGTCAGATAATTTCTTCGGTGATCTCCTCATGGTAGACCAAACAAATTCCCTCCTGGTACTTAAGGGAGAAGATACGATTGAAGTGCCTATGCTTGATTATAATTCGGTGGAAGAATTTTGTATTGTGCAACCCTTCTTGTAGCCATTGCACTCTCAATTTTTGTTTCCACTAAATCTCGTCTTGCTTCCACCTCTATTATAAGGCATTGAGGATTTCCCCCTCTTGATCTATGTGATCCTGTGTTCGACCATCCAATATTATCTATTTTTGGAGGGATCCCATGGCTTCCTCCACGCAACGCTTCTCCCAATGCATGTTCCCAAAATTCATCTTATTCCAGGCTTTGATTTTTCCCTTGAGTTCTTTGAGTTTAAGTTAAAATGTTTCCATCAAGTTCCACCCTCTAGCCCTTGAGGTGCTCCACCATTCTTCCATTTTGGGTAATAGATCTAGTCAATCTAGCCAAAAGGATTCAAAGTGAATGGCTTGTTCTGAGGGGCCATTCTCAAGTCGATATCAAGGCTTATAGGCGAATGATCGGATCCTAAGCACAAAAGGATCTCGACCTGGAAAAAAAGATCCTGAAATAAACTTTTGTTAGAAAGAAGAAAACAATCCAACTTTGAGGCTATTTGGAATTTACATCCTCACCGATTTTTCCAAGTAAAAGATCTATTCCTGAATTCCACATCTGCATTCCCAACTCTTGGATCATTTCCTGGAACGCCCCTGAGTTTTGATCTAGGTGGCAGATGCCCACCTTCTTTTTGCTGAGATCCTTTATGAGATTGAAGTCTCCCGATAGAATCCAATTTTCCATTCCCACTATTTCCTTCAAGAGTCACAATCCTAGTATAAATCCTAGTTTTAACCCCAGCATAGTGGGACCATATACCCATGTTAGTGAGACCTTTTCTAGAGTGCCTATACATTAGAATTTCCTTGTAAAGGAGTAGGGGCTAGCCATCCATTTATCAAAGGAAATGGATCTGGGGTCCCATAGGATTCCCAGGCCTCCTGCACTGCCTCGGGCATCCAGGGCAATGCAATCCGCCAATGGCCAATTTTTGCTTGCTATTTCTTTGAACCACTCTTATGTCACCTTGGTTTCCTGAATAATGAGAATATCATGTTGCTCTTTTTGAATTATTTCCTTCAGGTGCCTCATCTTCCCTTTGGAGTTGAGGTGATGAATATTCCATTAGATCAATTTCATTGATGGAGAGAGAGGGTGGAGTGATGATATTACTCTGCCAATACATTTATCTGTCTTGAATTAACCAAGATTTCCCCTACTTCCCGAATCACCTCCCTCATTGGTCTTCTTCCCATTTTCCTTGGGCCTTGGCTTTGTTCAGAGCGTGGTGATGGGCAGATTTCCACTTGTGGTACTAAAGCCAATGAATGCAACTGGTCCGTTGATGCTTTTCATTTCTCCCATTCCTTGAATATCTGATGGAACTATTCCAACTGATCCTGGGGAATTTCGGCCAATCCATCTTTCAACCAACTATGGAGGTAAGCAACCATGACTCACTTGTCAGAGTTTAACTTATATAATTTCACTTCATGATCTAGTGCATGGTGCACTTGAGCCAAGGCTTGAATGATCTATTTGCTATTGGATTGTCCCTCTCGGGTCTTGCGCTTGCTATGTTTCTTTCCTTTTTGGCTTTTCACCTCCCACTCGATCTCCATTGTTACATGGGTTGAGGAATCTAGTCTCAGAGTTTCATTAATCTTCAGATCTGAGGCATCCACCAGAAGGGATGTTACACAGTATTTTTTCACGCCTCCTGCACTTCCTTGTGTCATACCCTGAAGTGCCCAAAACTTGGCAATCATACAATATACTCATCCTGATATGCAGCTCAGATCCTCCCTGAAACACTGATGGAAGCATTCCTTGAGCCTTCCCTGAAGAAGTGAGCTCTAAAACCCTAATTTCAGTGTTAACGTGACCCTAACACTAGAAAATCGTGTTGATCGCTAGTTGTACTATACTAGCCTCGCAATGTCAGCACACTTTTTTCTTGGATACCCATGATGATCCCTAAAAGGCAAGTTTTCCCAAAGAGGACAAGAAGCTTCATGATCTAGAGGCTTCTAGAACAATGAGCTGGAGGTTGTTCAGTGTGGATGTGGTCGAAGTATCCCAATATTTCCCTTTGATCTTATCACTATGTGCTACCTCCTTGAGATGAGGGCCTTCTCCTATCATTTGAGAGATCCCAACTCCCTTTCCCTGCCTATATATTCATCCTCTCCCATTCCCAAATGGTTGGTCTTTGGTTATTTGTACCCTTATGTTGAGATACTTCCTACATGCTACTCATTTGGCTTGGATAAGGAGTGCTTGGAGAGCTTGAGATTGAACTTGGACATTCGCTCAAGGGGAGCATATTGACATCAAGGCTTGGTTGTATGCTTCATCCTTTATTTCATTAATATATACAACTGATGGTTCACTTTCCATAAATGTTTGTGTTAATGCAACATTTATCTTAATGCTCCTTGATCTGTTAAGTGGGTTACTTTTGATTATGCTTGTTGTACTTGTATGCTTTGTCATTTCTTTGATCTCTTGTTCAAGTATCCAAATGTTGTGAGCAGTAAAACAGAGCTTGAGGCACAAGCGATTTGAGGAATTCAACAAAGGAGTACGTTATAGCATTAGAACGAGGTAGGCTATCTTCCTCTTCTCTCATTTTGATTGTAATTTAGGAAAGTGTTCGTGTATATTGTCATGTAGGTTGCTAGTCCCACTCATTGGGCTAGAGGGATCGTCTCTGTCTGTAGAGAGGATTTTCCTAGATAACAAGGGAAAAGCGATTTTCTTGAGGGACCTTTGGGGACGGATGGGGATTGATCGATGGTCAACTAGAGGTAGAGGTGGAGGAGTCCCCTACCCGACTAGATGACATATTTATGGCCTTGGCCTGACCTGTGGATGGGGGGGGTTTGTTTGTTTGGGGGTGTCGACATTGCACTTCCTGGAATCCATCGGAGGTGTGAGGTGCAGATGGAGGCTGGGCCTGTTAAGGGAAATCCTTGAAGAAGTTACCGTACTCATGGCATAATCAGAATTTGAATGGCACATGCTCATAGTCCAGTGGTCGTGACCATATTTCATCTTGGTACTCTATTTCCACCAATTTCGGGAGAGGTTGAGAGATATTCATGTACACACAGATGCAAGCATATAATGAAAATATTCTTCGGAGTATGACCTTCGAGATCTGGAAAGACTATCGAATGGAATTTTCTATTAGTTCCAAGATATTTGTTTCCTAGAAATCTTCTGGGAGAGAATATAAATGAACCCAGATCAAGGCCACTAAAAATTGCTCCTTGTCTGGGTTGTAACAAGGTTCCCAATGTCTCATGAATATCCTTGTATTGTTCATGAAATGAGGGCCATTGTCCAGGATTCACTTCAAATCCTGTAAGTCTTCAAATATTACCATGAATAAACCCTTAGCCCTTAAGCGAAGGTCGATGGGGGCTTTCAACTACCATTTTTCCTAGATCCATCTAAGGACCCCTACTTCCCTTGGCCAAATACCCATAAATTTACAAATGATAGCATGGTCTTGCATGAACTGGTGGGATTTCTCAAGTCAGTTGCTAGGGATGGACACTTTAGGTTTTTTAGCTGCATTGAGGAGGCATCACCCCTTGATTTGTGCCTTCCATTGAGCTCCGAGCACCAGGGATTCTGGTGTTTTCTCGCTACGTGGCCCTGATGAGGATGATGGTGCCAGGGATGGCTTGTTCGCTCCAGTGAGGATTGATTTGAAGGAGTGGGATGATACCCACCCTCCAAGAGGCCCCATCTGTGGTGTGATCAGACTGACAATCTGTATATGGTGATGGCAGCTATGACATCAGTGGGGAAGGCCTCTGGTGATTCATATTAGAGACAATGCTTCAAATGAAACGCTAGCCACAAGCATAAGGGATCAATTCATATTATTCATACAATTGGTTAATTATGAAAGTTGGAATTGTGATATTTAATAGATTTTAACTACTCTTCTCGTGATTTATTATATGAAATTTATTATTATAGCTTTAAAGGTTTGTAAATCAATGAGTATATCAAATGCCCATTTATCGAAACCATGAGTATTTATCCTAAGGAAGTATTTGGTTAATGAAATCTTGTCATTAGATTTAAACTTTTGATTTGTTTCTTCACACTAGTAATCTCTTTATCATTTTGTAAGAGATCAACATGCATTTTCTTCTCATTTTCATGATATAACTCCATAAGATCAATACCTAATTTTGTAAGAATGAGTATATGCACATAATTTATAATGGAAATCAAATTTATTTTAATTTCCATTTTCCTGCCCTTCTTTCTCTTATAAATTAATCTTTTGAAAATTGATTTTGAAATTTTAATACTAAAGAGTCAAATTGATACTTTACATCTTCATCTTGTAATGTTTAATTGTTTAATGAAGCGGGGTGATATTAAAATTGTTTAAGTCACTGAGTTGATAATGGCCTCCTTATCATACACGTATTTTTTCCTTTTTATATATTCCATGAATTGTTGAGCTATCACAGACATACTAAAGACAAAATATGATCATCTTGACATAAAATTTCCCTTTAGATTGGCATTTAGATTCTTCAAATAAATTTTTATCTAGTGGTTGAATTTCTCATACACTTCTAAACTTGGAATCATCTTCTCATGTATCTCTCCTCAAAACTTCTTATATTTTATGTGGAATTGTATTTTCTTAACAAATAGGGCCATTAATCTAATTCCTTTAAGATAGGTGATTTAAAACTTTCTTCCCTTCATTCTTATAGTTCTATGCAATTCTTATCTCTTAGATATAATTTCTCCTACTCATTATTCTAGTGACAAAATCGTCAATTTAATCCTTGAGATATGAAAACACAAATCAACCTTAAATAAAGGATCATAAACCTTATTTGGATCTAACCGGAAATAGTATCCATTAAATACGAAGATGAGTTTTTAAGCATGGCCTACATATTTTATCCAGCATTCCTTCATTTTACGAAGGTGAGTTTTTAAGCATGGCCTACATATTTTATCCAACATTCCTTGATTTTAAGTGGAATATTAGCTAGGGATCCTCTTACTCTGTTTTAAGGGTGATTTGGAAAACAATCATATGCATCAATAACTTAAAGAGAATGTCCCTTAGCAGCGTGCGGGGCCTGATAGATATTCCATGAATTCTTATGTAGTAGCTTAATTCTTGTACATACCTATCCCTTAATTCTTGTACATACCTATCCCTTGTTAGTTTCATTTCCTTGATAGATTCAATATAAAATTGGGGATGCTTCTCACAACACGTGCTTTCTTGTAGAGTGTTGAACACATGATTTTGGTAGCATGTTTTGGCAATGACAGTGTGAAAAACAATTAAGTTTAAACCTTGATGAAGGAATTTTTGAATTCCATGATCAAACTTCTGAAACTTATATTGAGAACTTAATAAAGTTAATTAATGAAAATATTTCACACTTTCTAAACTTTGATCTAGGTCTTGGTTGGGGTTTAACTAAATTGTCAATCAAGGGTTAGAAGCTTGACAAAGTTAATAGCTCAATTTAATCTTTTGTTTTTTTTTTAATATATAAAATGACAAAGTTATTTGTTTTTAATATATAAAATGACAAAGTTAATAGCTCAATTTAAGCTTTTGTTTTTGTTTTTAATATATAAAATGAAAAAATAGGTCCATGAGCTCATTTTTTCACTTCTTCTATGGTTCAAAGAGAAGTAGTGGTTTTCCAACATTTGACCTTAATTTAGCAATTGACCACCCAACTATGACACATACCCATGGTATCTAACTAAGAGGTAGGTGGTAAAAAATTATCCTATCTAATTTTTAATTCTTTGTTTAAATTGTATCAAGTGGCAATGTTTATGTTGTCATTTTTATTTCCAACTATGTATTGATAAGAAAAAATGTGTATCAATACTTCAATAGTGCATGAGGGATTGACTGTAATCCATTGCTACATTTTTCCAAAAATAAACCAACAATAACAACATTTTTTTTCCAAGTTTATTTAATTTTAAATAATCAACCACTAACGTAAATGTTATAAATGTTTTCCCAATGTGTGCTACCAATTAGAAATGATGTTGAATTTTTTCAATCCTCTAATGACATATGAAGGATTGAAAATTAGTAACGGTTGAAAATTGACAATGGAAAAACATGTGACAACTCACATATTAATTGGTGGAGATAGAATGAAAAATTGAAACCAAACCACTCTACAAATGACCATAAATTAAACATGACATGGACCAAATAATCAACTTTTTTTATCACCACTATTCAGACAAATTGACACTTATCTAGAAAAGGAAATGGAAACTAATATAACAATAGTTGAGACATTCCTCATTAGAGATATTTTAAGGTAAAAAATGGGCCTCAAAGCAAAAATATACGAAAAAAATCAACTTTATAAGAACCAATAGGATTCAATATCATGATGTCAACCGTGCGGGGTGATTAACCGTTTTTGGAGTAAAAAGATGAAAAAAATAACAAAATAAAAAAACTACTTTTTCAACTTATCTCTCAATGATTTTACTCAAATTGTGAGTGGTGGAATTTAATTTTGCATCCAAGGACTACTTATATTGCATACTTTCGAGGGACCTTACTACATGAAAAATGAAAAATAAATGAAAAATTGTGATTGCAATCACGTTTTTTCTTGTATTTCACTTTTTTCATGTAGTAAGGTCCATAAAAAATATGAAACATGGGTATTCCTTCGATGTAAAAATTAAATTATGCATCCAATGAGTGCTCCCATTCGAAATTTGAGGAAAATCATAGGGATATAAGTTGAAAATATGAGTTGAAAAAATAGTTTTCTTCTTTTGTCTTTTTAAAACTTGATAAGGTAATCTAATATTATTTTATTATTTCCATTATTATTTTATAATATTCCTCAGGGGACCCATTTTAGACCTCACAAATTCTCTAATATGAGACTATAATAATCTAAGTTCCTTAAAATGATAGAAATTCAATGATGCAATCCACTTCAAAGGGAAACCTCTTTTTATAATGAATCCAATACAAAATACAACATGATATCTTCCTAAGGCTAGTCTCCTTATTATATATATAGGAGAGAAATGGTACAATTATAATGAAAGACTATAATGACTGGCTTTATTCTACATAATAATATAATAGATGTAATGACTCAATATCTAGGGCATAATAAGGGGTTTTATGTGCTTAATAGAGACACACTAACTATGAAATTGATAGTGTAAGTCATCTTGGCATTGACACAATCAATAACTTGCACAAACACTCATTTCAAGGAAGAGAAAAAGCCCAATTTCTACTCTCCTCACTTCTTACACATGCATGATTGAGCTTTTTTATTTATGCTTGTAAGTCACCTTAGAAAAGATAAGTGGTAACCACTTAGATATCTCCTACATGATAGTTCTGCCAAGTGATCCCTTGTGATTTCGTTGTCTCTTCCTTGTTGTTCATGTCCATGCTCCTCTTCTCATTCTACATGATGTTTTCCCTATGTTTAGTTTTTTTACCTTGCATCTTTTCTCAGAAACCCCATATTTTTAGTAGGTGTAGGTGTGGTGGTTCATTTACTCCACACCACTCATCTCAAAGAAGAGGGAAACACCAATTTTTCCTCACTCCTCCCTAGTGCATTGGAAATATTTTCAATTTGGGCTTGTAAGTTTCCTAAAAAGACATGAGTGGTGACCACTTACACCTATACCTATTGTACAATTTTGTTTCCCTTTTACCAAGTTCTTTCTTGCACTTTAGTTTCATCTTGGTTGTTGTTTTCCTTTTTTTTCCTCTAATAATTCTATATGATGCTTTTCTCTTATTTCAATTAGTGTTTCATATTATTTCCTTCTTGCTTGTCTTGGAAACCCCATATTTTTGGTAAGTTAGAGGATATTTCATAATTTATTCCATGTTAATCATCTTAAGGAAGAGTTAAACCCAAATTTCAATTGGTATCCTCACTCCTTCCTTATGCATGGGTAGGCTTGTTAAATTGGGAACACAATCCATCTTATAAAAGTTAAGTATCGACTAGTCAAACCTTTCCCTACTTGATAGTTTTTTCAAGTTTTTTTTATGAAACACTCCTTCATGGTTTCGTTTTCTCTTAGATTTTTCTGGTTTGTCTTCTTCTTCTTATTATGCATGATGTTTTCCTTGTGTTTCAATTAATGTTTGGTCTTCTTACTTTGTAGGTTTTCTTGGAAATCCCATATTTTTTATAGGTGTAAGGATGTTAAACCATTCCACTTGTTTGATCTGGCCGATTGGATCATTATATTATTTTTCATCCATATTGATGCTTTCAAATTAGAAATATTGGAGGAATCAACTTGTATGGTCATTTTTACTAGTGGTCCCATTTTCGAAAATTTAGGGTGAAAAGCATCAAGAGACATTTTGAGGCCTTAAATGATGAATTTTTATGGTCTTAAACTTACAATGGACTTATATTCCATGATCTACAAATCGAGATCTTTCCAATGGCACAATAATTTCCTTAATCAAATATCTTATGAGAAACTTCTGTCTCCCTAAAGTTGACCTATAGTGATTAACCACGGTAATTCAATAGGATGTCATGGCAACCCCCATCACTCATGGAAAATGGGCTTGCAATGTGGGAACTATGAAGAGGAATCTAGAAGGGTTGATTGTAGCTCATTTTTGGGGTTGAATGGGTCCAATTTAACCCCTAGTTGGCTTTCAGGTTGTGTTAGAACTTCACCACTAGGAAGAAAAGGTGTTCCATTCTATTCACTATCATTTTTTTCCATAGTAGAGAAGAGTGGATATATATATTTATCATAATAGATGAGTGTGTGTTTTGTACTAGCTAATGGGGCACAAGCCTCAAGAAACTTCATAGAGAACGTCTTCTTCTTTCTACTTGCAACATTTCCATTCTAGAAAAAAGAGAGTAGAACAGGCTCACCATCTAGATCGATTTTCTCCTGAAATGGATTCCCAGGTCATATCTTGGTCATCGTTGTGATTAGTGTGTGTTTGCATTTCGTTGTTCTCTATTTTTCACAATTTATCTATTGCATGCATAAATAGAAAAATAATAATTAATAAATCCAAAAATATAAGGAAAATTAACCCTTATATTATACTTTATGGATTTCATTCTATTTTTATTAGATCTATCATGACAAAATATCCAATGTGATATTGATAACAATTTACAAATAATTTCCTCAAGGAGAGGGAAACCAAAATTTATCTTTGTTACCTCACTCCTTCCTTGTGCACATGTAGGATTAGATCGATCCATTGGTTAACCACGTCCATGTCGCGATCGAGGGTTTCATTAACCCTCGATCAAGCTATTTTAATTTTGAACTCAAGTGCTTAATCGAGCATTTTAATCACTCGATCAAGCTACTGAGGTCCTAAAAATCACAGTTTTAGCACCCCTTCTATATATTTTTTTCTGCAACACCATTTTGTACCCTACCGGATTTAGAGCATAATTTGTCCTTAAGTGGCGGAGTTGACCATGTTGGATTCGTGAAAGAATCCTCTATCCAATCCTCTATCCAATGACATATGAGTTTTACATATTCAAATTCATATATTATTTTTCTTCTAATTATTTTAAACATAATGCTTAATTTTTTTTTTGATAATTTCAAAGGCGTTGAACAAAAAACCAATAATGTAAAATATACACAACACATTTTTTTTCCAAAAATACCAGGGTCTTCGTTTATGAGTCCTCTTCACTAGGTATTCTTATCTTTTCAATTTATTTAAACAATTGGAAAAAATCTTACGTGAACATGTGTCTTCAAAATGCAATTGAAATATTAATTCGTCAACTTCGAAATATAATAAAAAAAAAAAAAAATTAAATATATATATTTATTAAATTACACATTTTAGGACTAAGTTATGCTATGCGAACACACACAACTCTTAGATGGGCAAAAAACTGCAAAGACATGCATTTCATTAAGGAATTGACAAAATTGTATGGGATTTTTTTTTTTGTTGCAAAAAATATCATTAGGAAAAAAACATAATTCTCCACAAATTTTCTTTTTACCCTGAATTAAAATTCACAATTCTTATTTGAATTTTGAGGGCTTCAATTCGATAAAAGAGAAAAAATTTGAAATTCCATTGCCACATTTGGCACAAAAGTGTAATCCATCTTCATGCATTACAAATAGGGGCTTGCAAGTCATCTTACAAGAGTTAAGTGGTGAGCACCTAGACCTCTGTCTACTTGAAAGTTTTGTGGTCTTTTTACCAAGTTCTCCCTCATGGTTTTGTTTCCTCCACTTTTTTGTTCACCTTTGTTTTCCACTTCACATTTTGTATGGTATTTTCCTCGTATTTCAAAGTGTGTTTGTTCTTATTACCTTGAGGGTTTTCCTGGTAACCCCATATTTTTTATAAATTTAAGGATATTAGCTCATTTATTCAATTCCACTCATCTCAATGAAGACAAAAACTCCAATTTTGTTTTCTCTCTCACTCCTTCCTAGCGAACAATTTGAGATTGCCAATTTGGGCTTGTAAGTCAACTCATAAAAACTAAATGGTGACCATTTAGCCCCATCACTATTTTAAAAATTTGTCAAACATTTTATTAAATAATCCCTTGTGGTTTTGTTTCATCTTCCTTGTTATTCACCTTCATCTTCTGGTTCTCATTCTACATGGTTTTTGTTTAATGTTTTGTTTAGTGTTTTTTCTTCTTTCCTTGTGGCTTATCTTAAAAACCCCATATTTTTGGAAGGTATAAGGATGATGGCTCATTTATGAAATACCATTTGTTTCAAGGAAGAGGGAAAAAAAGTTTGTTTCGTGTGCTTACTCCTTCCTTATTCATAGGTGGGCTTGACAATTTTGGCTTGCAATTCATCTCATAAAACTGAAATGTTGACTACTTAAAGTTCTTTCTCCACGACTTTTTCCAATCCTTCTTAGCAAGCATTCCCTTGTGGTTTTGTTGCCTCCACATTTTTTTCATGTTTATTTTCCTTGTCTCTTTCCATATGATGTTTTCCTTGTGTTTTTTTTGTAGCTTTTAGTCTTTACAGTTTACGGCTTGTCCTAGAAGCCCCATCATTTTGGTAAGTGTAAGGATGGTGCTTTATTTATTCCATGCCATAGATCTCAAGGAAGAGGAATAATCCAATTTCATTTAGTTTCCTCGCTCCTTCCGTATGCATGAGTAGGCATGTAATTCATCTTATAAAATCCAAGTAGTGGTGGAATCCACCACTTTCTAAAAATATTATGTGCATGAACTTGTAAAGAGAAAGAGAAGTAACTCCATGTCTTGAGAATAAGAGAGTGGAATGAATGTTAAACCTATTGAAGTGGGAAAGATCCTTTTATAATATAAAAAATATAAACATATGATATTTCACTAAGACTATGTATGTTGGTGTATATAGGAAACAAAGGGTACAATTATAATTAAAGGGTCTAGATAACCAATGAGGACAACACTAATATAACAGTAGATATGTAATAACCAAATATATAGGGCTTAACATGCCACTTCTCTTTAAACAAGTGTTTCACTCAACACTTTATTAGTTGTTGGTATGCTTGCATCAAGAAATCATCTTCCTATGTCACCTTTTCTATTGGTAGGTTCTTCTAGTCGATATGGCACTTAGTAATTGATCAATTTCATAATTGTTTGATCCTTATTTCAAATATTGTTTCTGGTTCTACTATAATTTTCCCTTTTTCATTAATTTCTAGTAAAATAGTTTGAATTGTGATCTTATTACTAATTACTTTATTTAATCAAGAAACATGGAAGATTGTATATACACGTGAAGACAGAGACAATCCAACTTGTAGCACATACTTCCAATCCTCTACAACATGTTATAAGGACCATAATACTTGTGTGCTAATTTATTATCCTTATTTTGTTTCTTAAGGTACACCTATTTGTATGGTTATATCGTTAGAAAAACCCATTCCACCACTTTAAATAATTTCTTTTCATTGTGATGTTAATTTTCTTGTTATCTTATCCTATTTTGTCTTATATCTAAGTTCTACTTCAATAGTTGGAGAACTGCTTATTGGTGTCTATATGTGGTCCTCCACTACTTAAAACATTTCTTTCCCTCTCAACGATGATGTGATGGGTGGAGGATGATAGCCATAAAGTGTCGCAAATGGGGAATTTGTTTATGAAGTATGGAAGGAAGTGTTACGCCAATAATTTCTACCATGGGAAAGCACTTGACCCATTGTGTCTATTAATAAAATGTAATAAATGAATATACCCTCCTATACATTTATTCTCAATATCATTTTTCTCATTAGATTAACGATGACAAGAGGAGCCATGAGCCAACTAAGTACCCAAACAAGGAAATAATTTAGTCCCAAAATTACCAATGAAATTTTGATCTCTATCACTTACAATAATCTTGAGATTCCATGTAGCTTCTTAATTATTTCATTAAATTTTATATCTATTATACTTGATTTAAAAGGATGAGAAAGAGAGAAAATATGAACTTACTTTATGATTCAGTACACCACTACCATGATGAAATTCTTTCCTTTGGACTTGGGTAGGCCTATAATAAATTCCAATGAAATGTCCTCATGCTGTTGACTTGGTATAGCTAATGGTTGTAAGAGGCCTAAGGTGTTGACTCTCTCTCCCTTATTTAGTTGTAAAACTAAACATTAACCACAATTTTTTTAACATTAGTCTTAAGACCTTCCTAAAAATAATACTTCTTGATCATGTGGTAATTTTTTGGAAACCCTAAATTGCTCCTACGTGAGAACTATTCAAATAAAAAAGGACCTTTTATTTGAGCTGGGAATATTACATAAATATAGCTAATCTTAATGCCATAAGGGATCATTTTTCCATTCATCCCAATTTAGAATTCCCATTTTGTGCCCATTAACTTAAGTCAATGGGTAGGTTTCAGATTTTTGTCCCCCAACTACCCCCCTATTTTTTCTCAAGTTAAATCTTAGTAGGAAATTTCTATGTTATGATTTTTCCACATAGAGGTTCTCTCATGAAATTCATTTTCTCTAATTTTTAAATTTATATTCTCTAATTTCATGTAAAAATCCCTTTTCTTATTGAGATTAAATTGTCATAAAATTATTGTTTCTGTTTTGACTTTATGCCCCCTTTCCCCCTTGTTACTAGGAAAATTTAGATACTTAGGATTCATTTATTTAAAGGTTTTCCAAGTGCCAGGATGGTTGGTAGGATTATTTATTAGATTCAACTTTTATATCTACACCTATTCTCCCCTTCCCAAATATTTTAACTTCTAATTTAAATTTTCCTTAATACCTCTTATTTATAATGTGTATTTTAGTGCTACAACCGCGGGAGAGTGTGAGCCATCATTTACCTTCCATATTTTACTAATACTAAGGGTTCCAAGTTGGTCATCCCTTCAAGAAATTCATCTCAAATATCCAAGGGTTCCAAGCTACTTTCCCTTTAGGCATCTCTAACTTAAGAGGAGAACATGGGCACTAGGATGGAGAAAATTGTCATCTCTTGTGCTACCCTATTTGGTGATACTAATGGTGCTAAGGATCAAGGAATCCACCTTGGTATGTGCCCCTTATTGAATCCTTGTGAGCAACCCAATCCAGAGTCCAACCTCACAACATCATGGGCTTTAAGGTGAAGACATCCCAATACATTCCATCCCAAGTCATGTGACTTAAGAGGGGAACATGCACATTAGTATGGAGACCATTGTCATCTCCTATATTTCCCTCTTTGGTGAGACTAATGGTGTCAAGGATCAAGGAATATGCTTCAATACGTGCCCCTCAATGAATCCTCATGAACAACCTAATCCAGAGTCCACCCTCATGGCATCATGAGCTTCAAGGTGAAGGCATCCCAATGCCTTATATCCAAATTCACAATGGGAGTGCTAGTAGGTTGAATCATAGATGATATCCCACACCTCCCATGAAATTTCATTTATATTGTATATCTCCATCACCCATGTGTGAGCCATTTAACCAAGCAATTGTCGTCTTCGTGTAGCCACTATCATGACATTAGTAACCATAGTAGAATATTAATTAAAATTTGAATTGTATAAATAGTATACAATCGATCAAACTCGAGTTCATTGACCCATCACACACATGTGCATCCTAGTGGCATGCTACCACATTCAAATAGCCGTTAGTAACATTTTCTCATAAGGTTAGTCATTGATATGTTTACATGCTAGCAGTTCAACATGGAAATCATCATGAATATGCATAACATAATGTTAACAGAAATGAAGCAAATAATCATCAGAATATGTATAAATGTGGCAGTATTTAATTAAATCATCATCATGATTACACATAATCATCAAATAGGTATATCACAGTTATCATCACAACCAATAATAACATCACAATGACTATCACATCCACTAATAATAATAGCAAAAATAATTAGGTCCTTGACTTGAGGTCCTCAAAGAATACTGTATGTGCCATACAACAATATTACTATTAAGAAAATGTCAAAGCTAGTGAACTAGGGTGGGGCACTACACACCAATATGACAAGTTCACTCAAAGATCAAATATCATTAATGGGCCAAGATTGGGACAACCATGAGCCTTGGATTATAAATACCACGACAATGGGATCCACTTCATAGAGAATATTATATACTAGCCAAATTTCCCCTCAATTCCAACATTTCTTTGGTAAATTTGGATCTCGACCATTGGTGAGAATCTAAAGTTTCTTGAGAGATACTACTTGCAAAGGGAAAATAAGAGGATCCTCCTCTAGGAGATACCAGGGGGTTCACCACCTACATATCTTCTATTGTGTCTCAAGGATAATAATTATTGTATTCTTTCAATATCAATAAAGAATTCTATGCTTCCTATTTGTTTTGAATCAAAATTTAGTTTAGTTTGCTTATTCTTTCATAGTTGAATGTAGCTTTGTTGTATATTTTTCCATCTCATTTACTTTTAGTTGCTAATAAATTGTGTAGATATAAAAAACATGTACACCAAATAATAGATTTTATTTAATTAAATATTTTTTTAAATTATCATTTCTAATGTAATTAGATAATATTTTTTGAATTGTATAAAAATAAATGCCAATTTCATTTATTGATAAGGTTAATGTTAGATATTGTTAACTAGAGTATCCATATAAATTAAATGATTGGAAAATGCCCATAAACATTAAAACACTTAATATACATATCATATTCCCAGGGTTTAAAAAATCATAAAAAAATAATTAAATTAATAACTTTACATTCAATTTTTTTTATTATTATTATTATTAGAAAAATTACATGTTACAATAATTTTAAACATGGAGATTCACCCTCACTTTACCATGAAGATTTTTAACTTATAAATAAGTTGTGTTACACTACATGGGCCAATACAAAGTTCGACACAAACTTCAATTACAATTAGACACAAATTATATATAGAAATTCAAACCATTAGTAGATAAACACATAAATATTTCATTAATAATTACATAATGCATCATCGTAGTGGGTGATGAGAACATACCTGTGAGTTTAAAACTTGATTAGCTTACTCTTTAATAGTGATTGCATTGATTTCCACTAGTCTCTATTGTAGAAAATTGCAACCAACATGTTGGGGATGACTCTCCACCCAACCATAGCCTTAGCTGCTCTATATCGTTTTATAGCTAGCCACACTCAAGCCCTCAATCAACTAAATCAAGTAACGCCTCCAATGGATCCTTTTTATCCCACAAATTCTTTGAGAAAAAGAATGCCTCATATCCTCATCATCCATTAAATAGAACAACTTGTTCTAGAAATGGAAGGAAAATATTCAAGCACATTATCCATGTGCCGCGATGCAATTTTTATTTGTATCTTAAATTTTCCCTTAATTTGGCTCCTTCCATAAATTTACTCTTTTTATTAACTTGGCTTTTCCCATAAGTTTACTCTTACCCGTTTGCCCCCTTTTTTTTAATAAAAGTAGTTTCATCACTTTATTATTTTATCCATTTATTAATTATTTTTCTCAATTATTATTATTATTGTTGTTATATTGGGTATTACATACTCCCACTCTTAAAGAAACTTTGTTCCAAAGTTAACTTTGATTATGTCAATGTTTTTTTCTCCTAGTTCTATAAATTTGCTCCTCGTATCTTCCACATAACTCTATGCTAAAATAGTATGAGGCTACCCCAAGTGACCACATTAGGGATCTAAATTTTTCAGGAAGTGTTAGCAACTCTAGCACTTCATTACTTTAAAAAAAACAAGCACCAAAAATACCTAGGAAGTGTGGGCAACAATTGAGAACTTCTCTAGTTTTACAATACCAAGCTTAAAGTCATCTCAGTTTATCATGACAAAAATGATCCAAACATTGTATTCCCAAGCAGGAATATGGATACTACTCCCATACTCTCGGCATCTCAAAAGGCTGGCCCAACTCCTGCCACAACTCACTATGGTGTGCATCCCACGCATCGAAGTTCAATCTCATAACCCCACTGGAGCACATTATCCATTTTTTGGACTTCGACACCTAAACTCTAATATTAGGCCCTTGACCTTCTCAAGATGGTTCCATATCACATTGATAATTATACAAGGAAAAAATAAACACTGGTGTTGGGTGCAGGAATTGCACTTAAGCAAACTCCTCAACACTTAATTATCAACCTGGGGATTTTGTAAACTTAGAGACGAATCACAAGCAATGCCAGAAGTAGTATGAAATTTTCCTATTCTTAATCCTACTTCTTAAAGGAAAAGTTTTCAAAATAAGACAAAAAGCAATCTTAAAGGCAATTGACACCAAAGAAACTCTAGCGCTGGAATATAAAAGAAAATTTTGCAAGTGAATCAAGTAAAGGAGATTTCACACAACTGAAGCAATCATAAATTTTGGAAGGAAATGCTATGTTTATCTTCAAATAGATGGCTAATAGTCTGACAAGTGGGCCCTTGCAGAGATCTGTTTTCCTCTTGATCTTCCTTTTACACAAACAACCTGTTCTTATACTATTGCAATGTGCTTGCACTAGTGCAGGTATAGTGCCTCTGTGTAAAAGTATATTTTACCTCCCTTACTGAAGATTTATGTCTTTGTGGAGGTGCTCTAAGCCTCAGGGCTTAGAGCACTCTGTTTCTGTGACAAGAGACCAACTCTTACATTGAGGCAAAGTTTCCTTCACCAAGTTTCTAATTTACTTTTGAAAAGATTGAAAGATGTGACAAAAAAGAATTGCAATTCCAAACGAAATTCTGAGATAAATTATGTATGGAAAAGAAATTCTTTAATTAATTAAATCTTGCAAAGGAAGTAAACTTCATGAAATGAAAGCAACTCGAAGTAATCAAACAAGTAGTCTAAGTGATCTGCATGTATCATCTAACTTCGACAATCCACTTAAAGTGTTTCTGTTCCTTGGCCGTAAAGCACAAAATGCAAGTATAACGTGTATATGATCAATTCATGTAATTGTTCGCAGATCCTTTAGAAATATACTTTTAATGTTGAAGACATTTACTGAAATTAGTAGTCCATTTTCTTGCAAGAATAACTAAAATGATAATCAGGGAAAGAAATGCAATGTTCGCTGTAAAATAAATGACTGAACCAGAGTGCAGGAAATCACATGCACTGGTATAGGAAAAGGGCTTCCTGCATGATCCAAGCAGAAGAAAATCAAGACAAGAACTGTGGGTAAAGAAATGCGAGAAAGGAATTACAGAAAATAAATAACCCAATTAACTCCCAAGCCACAAATCTGTTTCACACCTAACTCTGAAATAGATTTAAATCAGAACTTCATAAATAAATATAGAAATGTTCACGCCATGCAACTACAAACGGAAATATCCACACAGTCTTTCTGAATAATGTAAGCACAAGGGTAAATGAGATGGGTTGGCTGGGCCCTAGCCAACCAGCTCATTTCCCATTTAAGAAACGAAAAGATTCAGCACTCAAGTATGCATCAAAGATGAATTAGACACAGTGCATGCATAACATGACGGATTCCTTGTATTACTTGATCAGCAAATGTACATAGTAGTGCAAGTCTAGCCCAGAGATGAGGATGATACCAGATTACATAGAAAATGAAATTACAGTCTAAGGATTGCTAGCTACTTCTACCTACAATCTATATTTTATACATCCTTTTGGGCTTAGCCGTATTCCACTAATTACAGTCATTTTCTTATTCAGGCCTTTTGGCCGAGCAGACTAACAACCAAACATTACAAAATCGGCTAACATTTATAATGGAACGTGTACTTCGCTGGCTGTAGACCATCCTTGGAAAACATCCCTGATTGTGCGCCACCGATATCCATCCTCAGTTAATCAGCAACTGAACTCAGAGTCATGGCTCAAAACATCCGCGTGGAATGACTCAACTCACGGAAATCTTGGACCAATCATCGTGGCAGTGCAGGAATTTGCTTGCACTGATCATACTAACTCATAAATAATAGTAAGTTCCTCAATTACTTCTAGGAAATTATCATAAGTTACAAGAGGTACTTATTAGGAATGAAATCTATGTAAAAATGATTAATAAAGCACTTTAATAAATCTTAATGTGGAATACGAAGCATATGCAGAAATAGGTAGTTATCTTGGACTAGTGCAGGAAAGAGAGGTTTAAGTTGAGATAAAACAGAGGTTAATGTTTATAGAAATGGGGTAAAAATAGGGCAATTTGGGAAACCAACATCCTCCCATTCCTAAGCTATTGCGTGTCCTCACACAAAATTTTACCTTCTACAAAAAAATCCTCAAAAAAATGAGTGGCCATCTCTCAATCCTAAACTTCAATGCGTATTCCTACTTTCACTATATTCAAATTTTTCCCTCGGGCTCTTCTTAGCTGAAAAGTCACCTTCTTGAGGTAGCATTTGGAAGCCAGATAGTTCCAAACTTTTATTTGCTACTTCTACCTTTTTACCTCTGCAAGTAGCTCCACCTCAATTTGCTTCTACCAACTTTGTTCCTTCATGACCTGGTTCAAAGCCTCCAGGTCATGAACTTGCTGCTCCAATTCTACTATTCGGCTGTTGAGATAGAGAGTAGAGGGTGTTGTGCTAATATCTTTAGGTGTAAATTTCTTCTCTAAAATGGACTCAAAACAGGTCCCATCATCGTGAAGGTCAAGGCCATCAATGTTTGCATTATGACGTCGCCAAGGGTTTCTACACTCAGGGTTTCCTTGTCACTGAGGGTTTTGATGCCCTCCACAATCTTCATGCCAAGGGTTTCAATACCTTGTGCACTCAACTCCTCAAGGTTTTTAATGTCTTGTTCTTCCAGTTCTTGAGGGAACTCAATCAACTATCCATTCAGACCAGCAGGGGTCTCAGTACCCTGTCTTTCTAAAACAGTAGAGGCTTCAGTACCCCATTCTTCTAAAACAGTGAGGGTTTGAGTACCTCGTTCCTCGAAAGCACCAAAGGTTTAAATGTCAGGTTCACTGAAATTATTGAGGATCTCTATATGCTTCTCTTCTTCATCCTCATGACCCTCTGTTTGGACTTCACTAGTACTCGGTGTCATCTTCCTCTTCCTTAATCTACTGACAAAAGTTGACAACAATACGTCATCTTTCATGTTCTCTTCATCTTCCAGAGTGTGTGCTGCTGCATCTGCAAGCACTGAGAGATTATGAATTTTAGGGGAAACTTGGGGTGATTCGTTGATTATAATCAGAGATCTTGAATGGTTCGTCCCTTGGGAGACAGTCTTCCTCCTCATTGAGGTTCTGGTCTTTCTCTTCTTAGTCTAGGGTGGAGTATTTTCAATAGTCTTCTTCCTTGCTTGTACTGGTATGCTTTCATCTTTCTACTCAGCAGAAGACAATGTCTCTACTTTCCTTTTCTTACTTGTACTCATGCTAGCAGAATTCTCTGCACTCCTTGCTCGAAAATCCTTCAAGAATTCTCCCCAAGTTACTCCTTTTTCTTCCAGCTTCTTCTTGACTAGAATCTTGATAAGCCCATGATGGTAGAGGTTGTTTGCAACTTGGCTTGCGTTTCCACTCTGTGTGCCCTTCACCATTTTCTCAAGACTCCTGAGCAGGTAGTAAGGGAAATTAATCAATTTTCCCAACTCAAAGTGCAGCAACAACCAAAGGTGATACACGAACGCTAATGTATAGCATCCCTCTCCAGTCACGAATTTCTGCAGTATGAACAAGAGGTCTCACCACTTCCCGATCAAGGTGCTTTGTGGAAGTCCCTTCCTCCAGTCAACCTTAAGCTTTTTGTCAACCATGAACCGGTGCCATAATTTCTTCCCGAGCCACTCCTTTTTAAACCAATGCTCTCCTGTAAGTGGCAAGCTTGTAGCCTGCGCAATAGACTCTTCTATAACTTTGAACTTCAACGATCTGACCCTGACTCAACCTTCTTTGAATGTCCTTGTGAACTCCAGTACCACAGCCATGTCAAACCCATCAAACTTCTATAAGAATGGCGGGAACTCGGATTTTTGCAATAGTGCAAGACTGTTCCGGTACTCTGCAGTTTACTCAATTTCCTACAAAGACAATGGCTCACTCCTTACGGGTTCCATTTCGAACTGCACTTCACCCTTTCCGATCACACCCTCGAAAGAATTCCAGTGAGTGACACCAACGCTTTGCTGAGAGCTTTATGTCGGAGGTTCATTACCCTCTGTCTTTTTAGTCCCACTCACCCTGTCATGATGAAAACAACTCTTCATATTAGGCACAGATTTGTATCAACCCGCTGCAGGTGAGTCATAATGATTGGGTGGAGTGGAGGTTTATGCGGCGGTGGCACAATGGTTACAATGATCGGGTTAAGGGGTAAGGTAATAATGGACAAGCAATGCAAAATTATTTCAAGGAAGGTGAATACAAACTATTGGAAAACAGTACTATCCCATAGTATGCCTCGTAATTTAATCAAGACATAATTCAGCACTTATTAAAAAATTAGATTTCAAAACCCTATACCCCTTGCACTTTAAAGATTTTTCCTAAGTTAGTAAATGATGAAACAGAGTATTAATTGAAACATGCAATGCTATGATATATCAGTACTCATGTGCAAGAAAGTAAAGATCCATAAATATCCTTGATAAAAAACTCCTGGACTGTGTGAATTTTAGTTGCCTTCATAGTTAGCTGTGTTCCTACACCAAACCTGCTTGCACTACGCATCTTACACCAGGGACTTTTACCAAAACAGAAAATCTGATAGAACATAATTCTGTAGCTAGACTTAAAAAAATTTACCTCATTATACAAGAAACAATTATTTTCCATCCTTTGGTGTTTCATGAGCATGCCTTCTGGATTGACTGCATCAAATTCTGCAATCAATTTATGAGGGAATAAAGTAGTGGGAAGGGGGCTAAAATATTTTTAGAATGGGAAGGAACATTACAGCAAGGATTCTTGAAACAATATCACCAAGAGGGATAAACGAAATGGGACGTGGGAAAAAAATCAAGGGAAAAGAGGGATTTTACTAAATTGGGCAAGGGTAGTTTCTTAAAAGAAAGAGGAAGGTAATTCATTGGGGATTTTAGAAAAGAAACTAGTGGAAATTTCTGAAATGGGAAATAGAAGAAAGGCAAAGTTTTTACCTTGAAATCTGCCTGCACTAGTGCAGAAAAAAATCGCTGCAATGGGAAGTAAGCATTTACTTGCAAAAAAATGTCCATGCTAGTTACCCCAAACTTGGGTAAGTGCTCGGTTTTGTGAACCTGCTTCTTCTTGGTGGTAGCCAGCATATCTAAAAATCAAGTAACATTCCCTTTTTATTAAAATTTCAATCTTCCTGCCAACATGCTGGTTTTCAAGTTGATCCTTCCAATCATGTCAATCAACTGATTTTCATAATTACAAGATTTTTTTTTCTTTTTATACTTTTTATTTTTTGTCATTTAAAAAAAAAAAAATATTCTTTTATTATTTTTTCAATAAGGAAAAGAAGGAATCAAATCTTCAATAGGTTAGTGTTACCACCTACCAACTCCTTTTCAATTGGCTATTGGACTTGCTGCATAAAATCTCCTTTAGTAAGGGGCTGAAAATATACCTTCAATCTATGCTCGTTTACCAGGAACATAAAATTCGGTCCATCAATAGTTTTGATTTCTACTGCTCCATTTTCGAACACTTTTACCACCTCATAGGGTCCCATCAAGCGTGTATGGAATTTTCCTTTAAAATATTTGAATTGAGAATCATAAAGGAGTACCCAATCACCTGGTTGGAACTGTTTCGTCTGAATGGACTTGTCATGCCACTTCTTGCGCTGTTGTTGAACCAAGATGTTCCGCTGAACATCATCCCTTCGAAATTCATCTAACTCATTTAGTTGTAGAAGACGTTGCTGTTGTGCTTCAGAGAGATCTAGCCCCAATTGGACTGCAATTCTGAAAGTCTTGATCTGGAATTCTATCGGAAAGAGGACTTGTTTTCCGTACACCAGCTCATATGGTGTGTGTCATGTGCTATTTCTCCAAGTGGTTCGATAGGCCCACAATTCTTCTGGTAATTTGTCAGCCCCATTCTTTCTATACATATTTATTGTCTTTTTGAGGATGGACTCAATCACCTTATTTGTGGACTCCATCTGACCATTTTCTTGTAGGTGATAATGGTTTAGATTTCTTGTGTTGTATTTTATACTGCTCCATCACACCCTGTACCAGATTAGAAACAAACTGCGGTCCATTGTCAGAAACAATTTCTCTAGGCACACCAAATCTAGTAAGGGTTTCACTAAAAAGAAAATCAACAACAACTCTTTCAATAGCAAAAGAAACATTAGCTTCTACCCATTTCGTAATAAAATATCTACAAACAAAAATAAGATTTTTATTTTATGATTCTGGATTTATTGGTCCTACGAAATCAATGACCCATTTTCAAAAGGCTCAATCATAACTTGAGGACATAAAGCATTTCATTAGTTTGATTAGGCTAGCCAACTCGTTGATAGCTATCACATCGCTTGACATATTTTTTGGCATCCTTAAATAGGGAATGCCAAAAATAGCCAGCTCGTAACACTTTGTATGCAGTCCACTTATCAACAAAGTGACCCCCACAAGGTTCATCATTGGAAGATTTTAAAATATCTAACACTTCTTCCTCTCTTACACATTTACGAATAATGAGATCTGCTCCATTGTAAAAGAGGTCTCCTTAGATCTAGGAATATGCAGCACTTTTCTAAATGATATTCCGTTTTTCACGAGTGGGTAAGTGAGGTGGTAATTTTAGAGTGACTAAATAGTTAGCTATGTTAGCAAACCATGGGGATTTTGTTGACACAAAAAAGACATGTGTGTCAGGAAAATCATCATCAACAGGAATTGCTTCACCAAGATTATTTAACCTTGAAAGATAATTTGCTACCACATTTCATTTTCCTAGTCTATCAACAATAGTAATATTACATTCCTGTAACAATAGTAACCACCTAGTCACTCTACCGCTAGTTAATGGTTTATTCATAGAATATCTTATTGTGGAATGGTCAGTATGTACAAAGACTTCATATCCTGTAATATAATGTTTGAATTTATTAATAGAAAAAATTACAGCTAAAAACTATTTCTAAGTAACCGTATAATTTAGTTCGGCAGGTGACAAGTTTTTACTAATGAAATAAATAGCATAATATTGTTTGTCTTCTTCTTGTCCTAAAGATGTGTTAGTGTCAGTATTCTAAGCCTTCCACCGGCAATCAAACATGCTCTTACAAAGTGGTCTTAGGGTGCCAAAGTCAAATTTTGTCATTTCAGTGAATCTTCAAGTAAAATTTGGTCACTAGGTATTAGGTCTAGGATTTGTTTTCATTCCTTCCAAAGTTTTCCAAATGTCAGTCCACGTCACCATTCAGCTGACTGTACTGTCATTCAGAGAGTTGTCATCATCATTTCAGGTTCCAATGGGTCATTTTACACCTTGTTCGTGCTTCAGTTGTGCCTAGGTAAGATTCATTTCCCTCTCTTAGGGTTTTGAAGGTAATTTCTCTTGGATGGTCAAATCATCAACAAAACCTGTACCTGATGTTCATATACCTTCCCCTATCCTTAATGTACCTTCTTAAGTACTTTCCATCACTGATATCCCTCAAATTCATCAATTCTCCCACAAACCCTAGCTTATTGCCACAATTTGGCAATTTTCTAGGCTAGGCCTGTGTTTTTCCCTTTTGGACCCTTTCCCCTCACTCAATATTTGAAATTTCACCTTCCCCTACTTCCTAACATCCCTCCCTACTTCCCAAAATTTTTTCAAGAATTTAGAAGCCCCTTATCCCCTTCATTTCACTTCATTTCAACAAATACCCTATTCCACACATCAGGATAGGTTTTAATTGAAATGATGTTTCTGAGTAAGAAAAAATGTATTTGGAAAATGTGAGATAGGTTTTTGTCCATAATAGAGCAAGGAAAAAAAACCTCCTTCATTTTTTACACTGGTGTCATGGTTTTAGAGAAATGTCAAAAATACAGTTGCCTTAGGAGAATTGATGCACTTCTGGAGTGACTTTGGGAAAATCAATATTTCTCCTAGATTAAATGTCAACATGACTTGCTTGATGATTCAAATGATATCTAGACAAAGATAAATTTCAAATGAGCTATCATGAGCTCAATTGGGAGTTAAGGAAGACCTTCAAAAGTTGACTGCAACAACACTCTACATTTAGGCAGCCTCATTTTACACATTTTGACCAGTCTTGGGAGATTTGACTTTTGACAGGGAAAATGAACTTCAAATTGAAAACTTCAAGATGTTTTGGAATCTAGACTCAATAATATTTCCAAGGAGCTATCACACGCCCAATTTGGACACCAGTAAGGCCTCCAAAACTGGTCTAAAAAAAGGTGTTGCATACATATTGACTGGCGTTGCGCATTAAAAGTGCGTTGCGCACCTATTGAGTTTCAACAGTGTAAATTTACACTGGCGCTGTGCATTAAAAGTGCACTGCCCACCTTTTGAGGAGTCTCAAAACACTTCTAAACTGCATCAAATTTCATCTAAAGCTCTTGAATACCTTTGTCCAAGTAAGTATAGCCATCCTTATTGCCAATGAGGAATTAATGCTTCGTTTCTTGGGTTGTGTGGTCTCATTTAAAACAAACCCTAGCTGTCTTTGAATTTCTTCTCAAAACCCTAGTTAATCATTAAATCACCTCTCACAAGCTATCAAAGGTCATTTGTTGTTCTCTTTTACTCCATTCATACTGAGTTTTCCAAGTTCCATTCCCTATCCCTCAGTCATCAAAGTTCACTCCTCAAAACCCTACTCTCCTTATCAAACCCTAGCCCTATTACACTATTCCCTAACCCTAATTCCCAACTCTTACAATTCTACTACCCCCCATTCCCTTATTAAATTCTATACCCAACATCCTAAACACTATTAACTCCCCTCATTCCCCTAAAAGCCCCAAACTCCTACTCCATCAAGCACTCACATCCGCATACACCTCAATTTCCTTATATTTCTAAAATCTCTTCATACTCCTCTTATTCCCACTACAAATCCTTCATCTCACATCAGCTATCACATCACCAAAACCAATGGAGAGAGATTTTGTTTTGATTGAGGAGGACGCCATTAACTTGGGTTCTCAAGGCTCAAGGATCAAAGACATGATCATCAAAGAGAAAGAGGCTAAGATACAAGCCTTTTCAGTCAACCTTAAGAGGGCCGAATGGGTCATTAGCTACCTTGAGCAAGAAAACAAGCAGCTTACAGGCAAACAAGACCTCATGGAGCTGCAAATCATCAAAGAAAACTAGCAAAGGTCCAAGACGGCAAAGGCTAAGTTGACCTCCATTGAACAAGAAATAGAGAATGATCAAGAGTATTTGTTGGAGAAGGTAAATATGCACTTGGAGAGGTTGCTAGAGAACGCAAATGAAGAGAAAAAGATGCTTCGCCACATGGCCTACCACTACCTAACCCAAAACAAGATTTGTAATGCAAGGGTAAAGAGGTTAAAAGCCAAGCTAAAAAGATCTTTGAGGAGCAAAAACGAGCAAGATAAACTCAAGATCTTGGTTGAAGCATAATTGGTCCATCAAAGCACCTAAAAAGGATCATTCATGCCAAACTTCAAGAAATTTGGAGAAAATTTTGTCATTTTTGAATTGGAAAAACAGGTTTTTCCAATAGGTGTGGCGGTGCGCATTTTTTGGGGGCATCCATTTGCAAAATGGCTTATATATTTGGAATCAACATGGAAAAAAAAGAAAGCTCAGAAATAGTGAGGAATTTTGAACAAGTTCTAGGTCTCCAAAAGGGAAAAAAACACCCAAAAAGTGCCCTCTCGGCCACTTTTTTGCCACACAGGAAGCAGTCTTGGGAAAATCAATTTTTGGAGGGGCAAATAATCTCCAAATTCAGAAATTCAAGTTGTTCCCAAAATTATACTCGACAAGCTTTCCAACGAGCTATTCCACACCTGATTTGGACTTCAGGAACGCTTCCAAAATTGGCCTAGAAAAAGTGATGCGCATTAAAATTTTGGTGTTGCGCATTAAATTGATTTTGCCAATTTTGCCTAATTTTCCAGATTTTTCCTAGTTTTCTTGGGAGATCACTTTTTCCTCATTTCTTGGTAAATGTAAGCATGGTAAATGATGAATTCGATGTAAATATGGATGAAAATCACTTCATAGGGTAGATACATCAAGTTCCAAGTGGTTTTGAGCTATAATGAATTGGTTTCCTCGGTTTTAGAGGCAAGTCGTTCCACTGCCTATATTCTTGTTCTTAGTTTAGATATGGTTGAAACCACCCCTCTTCTCATTGATTCAACCCTGATAGCTAGCATGAGTTGTTTTCTTGCCTATATGATGTGATTTCTTAGTCATTTGTAAAGGTTGGACTTTGGCAGAAGTGTTGGCTCTCATTGAACATTTGTATCAGTAGTTTGGCAAGGAATAAAACCAGGTTTCACAGCTATTTTTGTGGGATTCTCATGACAATGATTTTATGTATTATTTCTTATTTGTAATGAGTTTTTTCTGATGTTTTATATGTATCCACATATCTCTCTCTCTTCTAAACTAAATGAATCAAGGTGAATAGACAAAACACACTAATTACAGTGCTTTGTCTTGGGAATGCATTTGGTTTTCAATGTTTTCAACTATTTGAAGAGGATTCATAATTTCCTTATGCTCTTCTCAACTCCTCAGTTGTCTTAAACTACCATCTTAATCCTTTTCTAGTACATAAACCCTTGTCTATCTCGCCCCACAAAACATGACTATATCCCTGAGTTGATTTCCAGGACCCAAGTTACCTTCTCCAATTGATTCAGCAACCAAAACCTAAAAAATCAAATCAAAAACCCTAATCTACTATACTTAGCCTAAAATCAACATTCAATTAAGTCATCTCAAGCCCTAGTTGCCAATATCCTAATTGAGATTGACAAGGAGAGAGCCCTCTCCCAACCTGGTAGGGCTAGCTACCAGGTTAAGCATGCTTTGATGTTACCCTAGACCTACCTTCCTTCAGCCTAAGGTCGATCTAGGCTCTAACAAGTTGCACCAATAGCAGTATATGAGGCATCATAGGAAATATGAAACAGTAGGGATCAGTTTGGTCCTCTCAAAACTGGTGCCTAGACTAATTTTTCCTTCAATGTCGCAAAGGACTGTTGGCAAGTTGTGGACCAATAAAACTCATTATCCTTAGCCAAAAGTCAGAAAAGAGAGGTAACTATCCTTGATAAATTCTCAATGAATCTTCTATAGTAACCTGCATGTCCTAGAAAACCTCTCACTTCCCTTTGAGTTTTGGGTATAGGGATACTCAAAATGACTTCTATTTTTGCAAGGTCAACCTAGATACCTTTGTCAGAAATAAGATGGCCAAGAACCACTCCTGCCTTGCACATTAATCTGCATTTCTTGTCACTCAAGGTGAGATGAGCTTCTTGGCAGTGAAGAAGCACTTTTTCTAGATTCTTGAGGGCTTCCTGAAACAAATGACCAAACACAGAGAAGTCATCCATATATATTTCTAGACACTCAAGGTCGGCAAAAATAGCCAAGACTACCCTCTGAAAGGTAGCTGGGGCATTACATAGCCTAAAGGGAAGCACTTGGTAACAAAATGTACCCCATGGACATGTAAAAGTGGTTTTGTCTTGATCCTCAGGTGCTATCTATATATCTTTATATCCGCTAAAGCCATCTAGAAAAGAAAAGTACTTCTTACTAGCAAGGGTATATAGTACCTGATCGATGAAAGGAAGGGAGAAGTAATCTTTGAGAGTAGCTTTATTCAATTCTCTATAGTCAATACAAATGTGCCATCTCCCATCTTTATTTGGGACTAATACTAATGGAGCGACCCATTGGCTGTCAAAAATGGGATAGATAAAATCAACATCTAAGAGTTTTTGCAATTCTTCCTTTAAAACGTCTCTTAGAGTTGGGTTCATTTGCCTTTGGTGTTATCGGATAGGTCAGAATCCATCCTAAATATAGAGATGGTGTGTACAATTTTCAGGAGGAATGCCTTTCATATCTTCATAACCCCATGCAAAGGCATCGAGATGGTTTTGCAACAAATTCACAAGTTACTCTTGCTGAGAAGGATCCAAGTATGAACTGATATACAAGGATTTACCTGGAATAATCTCAACAAGAGTAGTATCAGGCTCAAGAGTATAGAAAGGTGTCACTACATATGGTGGTGATGGAGGTAGAGAGTCATATCTTTCCTAAAAATATAGACTAAAATTTTGACTCAATGACTCAAAATTAGGCATGGTGTCTAGATTGTTCAAGAAGTCTTGAATCTCACCTTCTTGCGAGGACTCAATGTTCTGATATATCAAGGAAACACGTTGAGTCTCCTCATCACTACTATAGTCTAACCATAAAGTGTCTTGGAGCTCCTGGATGGATCTAGCAGGTGGATATAAGATGACCTTATTCCTGGAATATCCATGGAAAATATACATATCACTAGAACGCCATCTGATATAAGCATCAGGCATAGCAAGCCATGGTCATCCCAAGATCAAGCGATGCCCTATTGGCATTATGGCTAAGGTTTGGAGCTATGGCAAAGGTGTTGTCCTTGATGGCAACCTTCTTTGGTATCAGATCTTAGTTCAGGCACTCAGAAAGTAGAAAAAGACATATACGCAGGTTAATCTAGACGAAGGTGCCTATACACGCGGGTTATACATTACAAAAGCGCGTATATGTTGGGGATCATTCTTTTGGTCCATGGTAGTTAGATCTTGGAACTTGAACCTATGTTTTGGACCATGGCGTCTCGTCAGATCTGTTGATTCCTAGTTTTGGGTTCATGGTATTGAAATGTTATGGTTTTGGACCATGGTATTGGGGAAGGCCTAAGACTACAAAAGATGAAGGAGATCTTGTGACAAATAATCATCTGAATTATTATTAAAGGTCTGAAAAAGTGTTAGAGCTGGTATAGTGGGTGGCGATGCAGATCTGGATCTGAAGGAAGGAGGAACCTTAGCGCAAAAGGAAGGATAAGTTCTATTCATGGGTCATAATCTTTAAGCTTGGATGATAGTATCTTTGTATGATTTTGATCTACTAGATGTGGCGCCTGTTTGATCTATAAGTCTGATAATCTGGGTTAATTAGTAATTGAATATCTGGAAGAGTGTGCTGTCATTTATAGATCTGTACGCAGGTTCAGTGAAGCGAAGGCGCGTATACACGCAGATTCGGTGAAGTAAAGGCGCGTATACGCAGGTTGTTCCATACGCAGATGGGTATGCTCGCAAGTTGCAGACTGTTGAGATTGCGTATATGCTTTAAGTTGTGATCTATCTTGTTGTCACAAAATCATACACTAAAGGCTGCTACTTAGTGAGATCTCATGCAACTGTTTCAAACCAGGCTTTAGACTAAGTTTTAGCCTCCTTAGTCAGAGAGGGCTCTCTCACAGATTTTGATATGCATTTAAGGGCAAAAAGATGGCTAACTCTTTAAAACAGTGAATAAATTTCAAGCTGGTTGGAACAACAAAATCAAGGCTTCTCCCATTGGGTTCATGGAGTCATACATTCCTACAGCAAATAAGCAACTACTGAATCATAGAAACCAAGGCATATAATGTTTCACTGTTCAAAACATCTACCAAGAAGGACTTCAACTCAACAAGACATACACAGGAAGTCTGAGCATCAATGATGAATTCAGAGTGATTGCATGTCTAGTGAACTGTAAAATAAGATGAATAGAACCAAAACCACATACATTCTGAACACTTGGGACACACGATGAATCTTGGGAAGAAACAATATGCTTTCTATTAATGTGAAAAGAAACTTTACATACACCAATATGAAAACTCTATCTTTTTCATAAAAATCTCCAACCCCTTTTACAACAGAGTTTTTCCTATATATAGGAAAACAAAGCTAGACTACCTTGAGTCTCCTCCTCCAGCATGAGGGGAGCTCGATATCCTATCATTAATTACCTTATCTATATCTAAACAAACTTTTTAAATACAAAGGTATTGTGCTTTCAATACATAGAGTCCTATTCCTATTAAAACTCTAATTCTTCCTCCTCGTGTGCATGATTCCTTCTTGATCTTTGACACTTGTGCTATTTCTGAAGTGGCTGAAATGTTTTTCTTAAAGGCATTCAGTGAACGGGCTGCTTTGGATTCCAACTGTGCTAATGACTCAACATTTGGTGAAGATATGTGCCCTGTTTTCACGGTCCCTGCTTTCCTTAATCTACTCGGATATATAACACCATGTTTGAAGCCTTTAATAACCCCTGGTATGTACTGCTGCCATGTTGCCGATGTGCTGTAGGCGGGGTTGATGGACATGTGTCTTTCTTTTCAAAAAAAACTTCCCGCTCATGATATCAAACTCAAACTGTCTGTTCTGCGTTTAGATCATCACCTACAGCAGTTTCGTAGCGCGCTACGAAACTGCTGTGTGAATTAAAAACACAGTCCTCCTTTTATTCAAACCAGTAGAGCCATGGTGGCCTGATCTTCTCCCACTTTAGTCTTTGACGGATACTAGTTAACTCATCAAGCAGTTCTTTTGTACGGGATGTAAGCATTGTACGAATAGATACCTGTGGTGAAGAATAATCCTGAAGAAGAACATTGGCTATTGACTCACCAAGCTTTTTATGGTCCCCCAAACTCGACAATTCTGCTAAATCAACGGGTGCCAGTCCTGCCTTGTCCATGACCTTATGGCGAGTATTTGAATCCTGAAGCAACCACAATAGACAGTCCACTGCCATATACTGCCAATCATCTGAGGAACGTGCAATATTACAAAGTGTTTCAATAACACTAGGGCAGTTTGCAACAGGTGGCCGATCAAGTTTATGATGGCAAATAGTTCGTAACAGCCCAATACCAGCTGGTGAATTCTTATTTACAAAGCCACCCCACATGCCAGGTAATTTGACAAGAAAAACAGGTTTGCAAACAACTGAGAGAAACTCTGATTTGAATGCAAAACAATTTATAAGTTGAAGTGACCAGCACTGGAGCTGGCAAGCCCATTCTTCAGCCTTTCGTGACTCCATCTCCAAGCCTCCCATGCCACGAGTAAGGAGGTCATAATGATAGCTAAGCCGCCTATCTACAAATTGGTAGAAATGTGTGTATACAATCTCAAGGGAACTTAGTGCCAATCTGCATTGAAAGTTCAAGGACTTCTCCATGACTTGCTACTGCAGGAAATGTACTATCATATGTTGCCAAATGACCAAATGCTCGCACTGCCACTCTTTGTTCCACCCAGGTCAATCGGCCTCTTAAAAGCTCCACCAATGGAGGAATGACACCAGCCTGCACAGCCCTTTCTGCAAATTCCTCCATGTTCATGGTATATGATCCAATAATATGAGCTGCATAGTATGGGATGTATATGTTTTGGTCATGTGAAAACCAGCGCCGATTCTTTAAACCTTTTAATAATGAGAGCCGACATACACTCAAAAATACCTAGATCAATGAACTCGGGATCATTCGGATGTGCCATGGCAGTGTTCCACAGGCCACTGATGGCAAGAACCTGGCGTTCATCATCTTGAGAGGGTAGGTCCATAAAAAACTTCATAATACTTGTTCGATGCTTACTTGGATTTGCCTCTTTCATAACACAAAAGAAACACCCTGGATATGGACAGTCAAGACGATTTTTATCCATGTCTCACCAATGAAGAAGAAGAAAAAGCCGCAACATTACCAAAATGCTTTGATAAGCCCCAAAAGAGCTTTAGAAGAACTTAACTGCTGGTCTAGACATAGAGCCTTGGGATGTGCTGCCGAATGGGACCTTGATGACTGCAGGGACCAAAGCTTATATGCATTCTCGGCGGGATTTTGAGTATGCCTTTCAACAACGATTTTGCCACCTGAAGCACTATTATTTTCAGTCAAACAATGTATGTATGACTCTACATAATATAGCCTACCGGCTCAAACCAGGGTTTCGATTATCGTCAAATATGACCCAATCGAATGCTCAGGCCCCTTTTCCTTGTGGCGGTCTATCACCGCCTCTTTCACCGCTATAACTCTTGTCAATCATATACATGCTTTATAAAGTCTCGAAGCTTATCAACATTGCCGCTGTCTGGGAGTTGATGACGTGGATCGATGTTTTTTGAAATATATTTCTTTTGCTTTCTAATTGCCACCATGCCGTTTTACCATCTTAACACCTGAACGCAGCACTAAATTATCCACATTGGCCTTACGTTCACTCTTCTGGTCTTTACTCTGCCCCTTCGCTCTTCTTCCGTCTTTTGCTGGAGACCTAATAGGTGAAAAACACGTGTTCAATAACATGCTGTGTCCTCTATTTTTTAGAACGATCCTTTATAGTCCTGGCAAGCAGCGATATAAGTGAACTTCGTGTCAGCTACAGCCTCCAGCTGAGCCCATAATGACCTCTGGCTCTTCTTATCTTCCTCAGTTGGAAAGGCAACTGCCTTGTATCCTTCTAAAATCTCATTTTCAGTAGCCGCATCAGGAAAAGCTTTGAAATTTTAGCGCCCTTCTATAATACATCATGCCTCGTACTGTTCTGGAAAATGCTTGACCTTTTTGTGAAACCCAATGGCAAAGATGAAGCACATTCTCTTCACTTCCCCATACTTCGTCTTCCCTTTTACAGCTTAAACGCTCCATTAAGTTATTCCATCCATCTGGATAAATCTTTTGCAAATAAAAGATAATTGAAACTCCATCTTCATTTTCAAGTTCAAGATCATTCTTTGAATAAACAATTTCCTCACTATAGGATGGAGTAAGAACACTGAAAGAAAGCATTTTTCGCACTGTAGGTGCACATGGCATATCCATAAACAATGAGTTTTTGAAAAATGCTATTCGTCTTCTTGCTTCTAGATTCATAGGTACATCCATGGCAGATTCCTTCACTGTCAAAAGTAAGTGAAGTCTTTTTACCTGCTCAATCCACGGGGCTGTTGCTGGTGGTGGAAAGACAACAACAGCTTTGGGTTCTGTAACAACAAACAGCTGTCTATTTGTCTGGGGTGAATGAATGAAGTCATCACTTCCATTCTGGCCAGACTCCAGAAGTTCTCTAATTTCATTAACCATCATATCACTTGTCACCGCTTCTAGCAAATCTTGAAGTAGCAATACCACATTGTCACGCATCGATTCTTCACCTGTTTTCAATATTTCTACAAGCTCCACGAATTTCCTATAGATTATGGGCAAAGCGCTCATTCTGAAGTTGGCTAAAAGTGCATTCTTTGATATATTAGCCTCAACTTCCTTTATTATTATTTCTATTATCCTTTTCTCATTTACACCAACAATTAGTACCCTCAAAACATGTTTGAATGATTCATAACAATTAAGAACAGCACATTTCATGTACTCATCAGCACATATCCGTTTCCAGAGATCTGCATCTTTAGCTTTAAATTGAGTTGCCATATCCAATACTATTGGAATCTTTCTCGCAAGTAAAAAATGGTGGCCATTGTATTAGCTTTCAGGCTTGGATCTGATGAATATGGAACAAGTAAAAGATCC
>APFE030485770.1:0-44024 GCA_000404065.3 Pinus taeda
TGATTGGGCTGGTGACCTTGATGATCGGAAGTCTACTGCCGGTTATGTCTTCACTCTTGGTTCAGGACCTATTACATGGGCTTGTAAGAAACAAGCTGCCATTTCTCTTTCGTCAGCAGAAGCAGAGTATCGTAGTGCCGTGGAAGCTAGTAAGGAAGCCTTGTGGCTTCGTCAGATCCTATCAGAATTTGGCTTTGAGCAGCAGCATCCAACCACACTTTGGTGTGATAATCAAAGTGCCATTCAGCTATGCAAAGATCTAGTCCAGCATCAGCGCAGCAAACACATTGAACTACACATGCACTTCATCAGAAAACTCATTCATGACCATGTTCTTGAAGTGCAATATTGTTCAACAGATGATCAGGTTGCAGACATCTTCACAAAGGCTCTCACAGAGGCGAAGTTCACTAACCTTCGATATATGCTTGGAGTTCAGGAAGTTGTCACTAAGGGGGGATAGGCTCTAGTGCCTCCTTCCTTCTCCTATTGTGTCATATTTGTAAATCCTTCAATCCTATCCCAAGTTGTTCTTAAGGGGGGATGTTAGGATATTCCGACACATAGGAATAGTTAAGTTCAACTTGGTCTAATATAGAGTTAGGTATAGAGTTAGGTAAAGTGTGTTTCTTTACCGTTGTACATTTTGTAACTTACAATCCGACGGTCACGATATGTAGTGATCCGACGGTTCATTCTCTCCTCGGTATTACCGACACTTGATCCGTGGCTTAACACCCGATTGGTCCATGAATTCTATTAAAGCGCATGGAGGGTCATTTGTAGGTTAACCGTGCATGAGAGAAGCTTATGTAAATTTTCATTCTTTTATTAATAAATTGCCTGTATTAGCCACGTTGGCGCAGGCCGTGGACTGTTTCCCTCTCTGAGGGTTTTAACCACGTCAAAATACTGGTGTATTGATCTGTGATCTGTTTGTGAGCGGTGTCCTTTTGGTGTTCTGTCTGAGGAACTTACCCTATAAATTCCTACATCCCCCCTCTAAGACTTACTTCTCTGCTTTGTCTAAGACTCCATTCGTCATACCCATAGACAAAGACATAGATCTTCCTTAGACTCTCTAAGACACACCTATTTATACAATCCCATGGTTCGCGGACCATGGGTAGATCTCAAGAACCGAATCAACTTTACATAAATGAGGGTAAAAACCCTTTTTGACTTCTAACTAACTACGCAGTCCACAACCACAATTCTTGGAGACTTTACACCTTTTTACATCAAAACTTGGGCTTTTGTCCCAAAACTGACCCAGGGGACCCCATCCTAATAGGCCCCCAACACAAAGGTCGTGACTCACTCTCGAGTCACTCGGTTGGAACAGTGATCTTGCTGCGAAGATCCCCCAGCTCTACCTACCATTATAGCATTATAACATTCCAACGCATGGCGTAGCTGGGTGCTCCAGTCTCGTTGAGTCGGCTCCAAATGGTCCTACGGTATTCTAAAGATCGTTGCCTTGACCTCGTGTAGAGCTTCATCAATTCTTTAAAACCCATCTTTGAAACTGAAGGTCATTAATAATCCTTCCCTTAATATATCCCACTCTGCGGTACCATGGCAGAGCTCCGTTTCTAGGTGCCAATTCATAGGGATTATATCTAGAGTGTGACAGAATAAATGCACCCATTCTAGCTGCGGCTCCATTCCATAAAATTTAGTCCATTTTGCTAAATGATCACATGAATCATTCCTCCCATCATATTTCTCAGTCAGCCGAACTTTTGGGTTACCAAATCGCAACCTCATCATTTTCCTATAATCGCGCTATTCATAAAAGTTGTCTTTGTGCATACCCCACCACCGTGCAGGCGTAGCGCTAAATCCAGCGCTTGAAAGCAATGATCCTCAGGTACTTATCTTTCAAAGGCATCCAAAAATTTCTCTACATCAGTTAAACCATCATAACAAGGTAAATTCCTTACCTCCGATGACACACAACGCAGTGATTTAGTCCAACGCAACATAAATACTTCATGCAACCTATTCTGCCAATGCTCCAATTCTTCATCTGAGTTTGAGGTACAGGAGCTTTTGCGGTCCCATGCAATCTATCCATCAGCTGTTGGATTAATCCAGTCTTGGTATCACGCTATAATTTTATAGATCTAATCAAATCGTCATCATTGTCCTCATAGTTGCGGACTAGTTTAGTATAGCACAATCCTTCTGCAGGGTCCAATGGTACTACAATGCAGAGTGATTTCCTTTGAAACGAAATTGTCTGCTTCTTCAAATTGATTACCCCATTCATATCAATAGTCCAATCAATTCCAAGGAGCGCGGGGTAGGGATTCTTGTCATCAACAATTTCTATCACTTCAAAATCAGCCAACGCGCTCGCACCTTCTATATCTACGGTAACTCCATGCAGACGTCCCATAGGGATAATCTTTTGTTGGTTCGCCATCCTCAACTGAATTAGAGATCAATACAACACAGGTCTCCCCATTCTCTCCCATGTCCATTTAGGAAAAATGTTCGCATCAGACCTTAGATCCAAAATAAACTAGTCCATCTCATAGTCTCCTATCTGTGCGGTGAGCCTCATCTCACGCCCTGTTCTTGCCTTATGTTTACCTATTTTTCAGACTATGCGATGTCCCTCAGGAGTATTATCCTTACCAGCACACTTGTTTATCAATTATTGTAGCCCTTTCATAGCCTTGTTATCGCGCAGTAGTTTCATACAAGTCTCCAATAAGGTGGTAAGCACAAAGGGGTCAACCTATGTAGGCGCATCGGTTTTTGGCAGTTTGTCCTGACTTCCTGAGGTAGAAGCCTCATTGAAGCTTTTCTTTGCCTCCATAAACGTTTCCTTCACGCGCTCCAGATCAAACCCAATCTCCTTTTTCGGGCCCTTATGGACCCACCTACTTTCCTCAGGTTGTTTTCCTTTATCATCACCAGTCGTTACTCTGCTTCTCAGCACGGTATTCACATTTGGATCTTCCTTGCGCGGCTCAACCCTCATCATCTGCAAGTTTTGGGTAGGTTGTTGAGGTTGTGCCTTCTTCTTCTGCATCTTAGCTATCAACACAGGGTATTCTTCTATTGTGTGGTCAAACTGAGTGTAGTATGACATGCATGTTTGACTCATACACTCCTGTGCATAGTGCCTTGGTGCTCCACAATTATAGCAAATGACTTATCCACGACCTCTACCAAGTCCTCCTCCTCCTCGGCCTCATCTGCGCCCCTGATATCCTCCGCACGCTCCTCCAGTGCCTTGATCCAGAGGCTGAGTTTCTGCTTGCATTCGATACGTAGGCATCCTTTCCATCATTAATTCGTAGCTATAGCAGTGACGCTCATCGTGCCCCACTGATTTGCAGAAATCGTAGAACAATTGTTGTGCTGTCTGCACAAACTTTTGCAGCAAATGAAAATTATCCGTTACATGTTTCCCAACCACCTGACAAGTAGCGCACCATAGCGCGTGCCCCATACTTGGTCCTGCTGGAGCTTCCTGCCTTAGGGGCATTGCCCCACCCTATGATATAATTTGCAAAGACATGGTAGTGATCTTTATCATGCCCCTAGCTCTTACACTTGAGGCACCACACTTCTTCGTGCACCTCCGACCTAGCCTCCTTTTCTTTCTTTAAGCTTTGCAATTCCAAGCAGAGGTTCTACAACTATGACTGAATTTCTTGGACTCCCAAAGACATGTCCTGAACAGGCATTTCATGTAATCTCATCACGATTTCTAGAGCTTTCGCTTGAGTCCCTATCTTTTGTTGCGATAAAGCTATCCTTAGGTGGGGCAAGAGCGAGGTTATGAAGCACTCGTAGTGCTGACTATCTGTGAGATGCATATTAGCTTCGCGGATTACGCACTTCAATCTTTGATCTAACTCCTAGGGTGTTTCATCGTCCCTCATCATGATTTCCTTAAATTCAATTACTGATTGCGAGTCAGACCTAGGCTTACTGAATTATTTGTTCAAAGCGGTTTGAGTTACTGCTAATGAGGCCAACGGATTATCGGCGTAGTACTTAATGTACCATGTCAGTGCACGATCCTATAGAGCGGTAACCAACTGCGCCTTCTTTATATTATCATCTATAATTTGTTGCGTTGTCCACACAACCTTCGCAACAAACCAAAACTGATTCGGATCCTCACTTCCTAAGCCCTTGGAAACTGACAACTTCATTGTATTCGACATGCTGAACGATGGTGGTGGTGGTGGCAGTGTGGGCGAAGGTGTATGTTGTGGAGGTGAAGGTGGAGGTGGTGTGGATGGATGATGTATCCGCAAAAAACCCTACCTTATCAACTGGACAACGCTCCACGGTGAGGCCTGTACTGCTCCTTTGTCATCACTTGAAGGATGTCCGATCAACGGGCTATATTCAAGACCTACTTTTCCTTGATTTCTTAAAGCTTCGGCCACTTCGCGTATATCCAAACATCAAGGCAATGGCATAACCTGTTTTTCACACAAGAGCATCTTAATCCAGGTATTCAAAGATCTCAAATACTTACCTCACGGTCCTTTGAAGAAGCGTCGCTCTCCTGCGTCGTAACTGACTGAGGTGTCAACCACAAACTCTGTAACAAATCCTCCTATAAATCGATCAAGCCAATGGTGAATAGTGTGCGCGATCTTATCTTTCAGAGGCTTCCAACCTCTGCACTAGCTCCAGAGTCCACACTATTGTACCGTCAAGCCTCCAGCTTCCTTGGTCGTCGGCCAATTTAGCTATCCACTCGTATAGTTCAATCGGGAAGGTGCACAAGAAAATTTCGTGTATTTATGTGTACAAATATATGTCTAGCCACTGCTCTTTTTTCAGGCACGAATTTATGTTCTCTTACACCGCGATTTCGTGGATCTTCCTATCCAACCACTTCTCAATTTCCTTTTTTGTCGGATTCCAATGATGTGACATCACACATCCCTTTATGCACATCCCGATCCCGACAATATAACCATTTGTTGGCTTAGTGGGTTCTGACCTAGTTTTAGAGTTAGTTGCACCAAACAAAACCCTACAGTATTGGCCCTTTCGACATCAAGTGCACGGATTGAAGTCTCACCTGAAGCAGTATGGGGGGATATTAGAACCAAGTTTCTGCATCCAGAGATCAGTGTGATGTCTTTTTATGCCCTAGATCTGCCTCCACACAGATCTATAATTCCTTAGGGCTTGGTATTGCAATTCCCTTCGAACGGCCTTTAGACCTTCGCGAAGGTCTACAACTGGCTTTTGTGGACCTTGAATAGACGAATTAGCTACTCACGCACACCTTAGATTTCTCATAGATCAATATGTACTCATATCTACCCAAATGTTCAATAAACCTAACAGAAAGTGTTATGATCTTCGCGTAATCACTTAACATTAATTGCATTCAGTTAATAAGACAGATTGAGTAAATTAGCGCATCAATACATCATTATTTCTTAAAGACATTATTCAGTACAACATATATCGCAATCATGAATAACAGAAGTACGAAGATAAAAATTTCTGCAAAAACCTTCTTTATTGATCTTTAGTATAAGTTTACAGACTCAAAAATTCCCTGCACACTCATCTGCAGGGGTTTGCGCACTCCACTGCGGACTTTACCCTAGGCCTCTATGCACTCAGCTACACAACCTTTTCCCCCCTCTAAGGCTTACTTCTCTGCTCTAATTCTCTACGACTCCATTTGTCGTACCCATAGACAAAGACATAGATCTACCTTAGACTCTCTAAGACACACCTATTTATGCAATCCCATGGTCTGAGGACCATGGGTAGATCTCAAGAACCGACTCAACTTTACATAAATGAGGGTAAAAACCCTTTTTGACTTTTAACTAACTATGCGATCTGCACCCACAATTCGCGGATACTTTACATCTTTTTACATCAAAACTTGGGCTTTTTCCCCAAAACTGACCCAGGGGACCCCATCCCAACAGTTTTGGAAGGGGCCCTCATTTAATCCCAACCATCGCTCTATGTGGTGGATAAAGGCTATTGTTCGAGTGAGGGTGTGTGTGTGTGTGTGTTTAACTTGCAAGAGTTTCATGGCTGGACTTCAAACAACCACATCTTGTGATATGGATGTTAGTTTTTGAAAAACAATATATCGTTGGAAAGCTCTCAACGAGCTAGAAACAATGGCATTGTTTATTTTAAGTTTCAAGGAGTTTTAAAAATGACAAAATTTTAAGACCCCATTTCCATGACAAGGCTTTGGAGGTTGGGACAATGATAGTAACACCTTCTTCTACCCTTAGGATGGTCTATGAGGTGGAAGGGGGTGTTACACTATTCATGTTGCCTTGTGACGAGATAATATCTAGGTAGACCTAGTTAGGCAAGGAGAAGTTGGGACTAATGACTTTTGACATTTTGGTGTTACCAAGATAGAAACTACGAGGACAATGTTGTGCACTTGTTATGCTTTTATGACCATTTGCTTGTGTTTGACACCATTAATATAATTTGTGATTAGAAATGTCCCAACAAGTAGTTCAAGGGCATCTTTGGAGAGACCATCAACTGTTAGGCAGGGAGAAGTTGGGTTCAATGACTTTGACATTTTGATGTTACTAGCATATGACATGTGAGGACAATGTTATGTACTTGTTAAGCATGTATGACCATTTGGTTGTGTTTTACACCATCAATATAGTTGTGATTATAAATTCCCAACAGGTAGTTCAAGGGTATATTTGGAGAGACCATCAATTGTGTAGTTGAGTTCTTTGAGTATGTGTGTAAAAGATAGCTAGTCAAAATAAATGTGAGCTTCTTTGATATCTTGAAGGATGGATTGTAGGTAGATGTTCTCAACATTGATCATGTCATTGGCCCAACTAATGACTAGTTTATAATCCCCCATAATCTAGTGTTTTTTAACCTTTTTTAGTGAAGCAATGGCTAGGAGACTACGGAGAGCAAGAAATTCTACTCGATTGTTTGGGTCACACTTAGGGGCATATTTGACTTGTGCACTAGGAGACTTTTACTTAATTGTTTGAGCCATGCATAGGGGCAATATTTGACTTATAGATCAACCACACACCTGGGCGGATCATATTGCACTACACCATCAAAGAAGACACACAGGTAGCCTATAACAACGTGATGCATGACATGAACCTCTCGATTTTGTGTCTTTGGGTCAAGTTTGTATTACAAACATAATTTTGTAACTAGGCATGGAGTGACCTCTATGGCAATGTCTTTAGAGCCAAAGATGCTAGAGTTACTGGCCCACTAATACGAATTGGATCATTATATTGTTTGCCATTCATCTCGATGCATTCAAAGTGGAAAAAAAATGGAGGAATCAACTCACGGGACCATTTTTACCAGTGGGATCCAGTTTGGCAAAATGAGGTCTAAAACCATCTAGGAGTGTTTTGAGGCATCAAATGATGTTTTTTGGAGGTAAAACTTTGTAGCTTTAGAGAAACACCTTTTCATGTTATTCTACATATGAATATTTTTCTAATGACGCAAGAAGTGCGTCAATCAGAGTTTGTATGCAAAGTTATGCCACTCAGAAGTTGACCTTCCTATTTTCACACCTGTAGTTCAGGAGGATGTCGTGTCAGGCCCCATTATTCATGGAAAAAGGGCTAGCCATGTGATTGTGATGTAAACTACTCCAGAATAATCTATATTGTAACTCTAGTTAAGAGTTGACATAGTCAAACTTAACCACCGGTAGACTATCAGGCTGCGTTATAACCACACCACTTGGAGAAAGAGGATGCCATTCTGGCAAGAGAATTTTGTTCCATAGTTGAGCAAAGATAACCAAGAGATATAGGAGGTAGATCACACAGAGAGGATCTATGCACTGTAGCAGCCCATGGGCCACAGGCCTTACTTCTTTGTACCTGCAACCATATTTCCAAGCAAAGAAAGAGAGTGGAGCGACCTCACCTTCCTGCTGGGTTTTCTCCCAAAAGGGTTTCTCAGAGCATTTATTGTGTCTTATGTGTGTGTGTGAGCTCTATTTTATCATTCTCTATTTTCTGCATAATTTCCATTCGCATGCGTGCACTAATTACAATGAAATCTATAGATCTAGAAATTAAATAAAATTGTAACAATGTAAAATTTCAGATTTTTAATATAATATTGTGAGATTTGTTGTGACGAATTGTCTAGTGAAATATCCATGACAGTTTATGGATCACCCACCAACAACTATAGATGAGAATGCATGGAAAACCATTAAGAAATTTAATGGCTTGATTTTCAATCGAAACTTTGATGCATTCTCCAAGCCTAAGCGCAACCATGTTGCTCTCATGTTCAGCTCTACGAACACATTTGATATTACCTACATTGTGTATGTATAGAAAATGAAAATGCGCAAGCTTGCATTCATTTAAAGATTTGCATAATGGATAGTAGCTAGGGCCCGACCGACTCCTTTTAATTAGATTGTCCTAGGTTAAAAGTTGATTGTTTATTACTAGCCATAAATAGAGATGTGAAATTTATATTTAATAAATAATATTATTAAGAACTAGCAAAAATGTTTCTTAACTTTGATCTACCAAACTTTAAGAGGAATCCAATCTATCGAAGAATTGAACATTTTTCAAAATTACACAAATAAAAAAGTTCCATTTAAAAATATTTGATTACTCTCAAAACGGTAGAATTCCAAATTAAAATAAATCTTATTAATCATAAACTAATGATATATTATATGTAAAAATCACCAAAAATATTATAAATTATAAATTATATATATATATAAACATATTTTATAATAAATTTATCATAAAATTATTATTTTTTACTATTATTTCTAAAAAATGCTGATTAATGTCATCCTACACTTAAAAATAAATTTTAAAATAAAAAAATAAATATTAACTACTTAATACACGATGGAAATATGTGACCATCTTAAGATCTACGCAATGCCTTTAATCAAGTGGCATTTAGATGCCATGCTATACACATCACAAAAAATAGGAGTTCAAAACAATGCCCACTTCACAAAATATGGCGAAAGTAGAAAATAAATTCAAGATTTTTTTTACAATATATTTAATACATTATTTCAATTGAGTGGATGATTTTATATCAAAAAGTGTTTTAATAAAATACTTGATTATCGTTTATTCATAATGTTAAGATGATTTTACATTAAAAATGTCTTAATAAAACATTTAATCACCATCTATCCAAAATTTAATACAGGATTTCATTTTTTTTAATAAAATAATAATTAATAAATTTCACATTGTCGTGGCCTTCGTTCACATTGTCAATCCTCCTCGGTTTGATTGCAGCCATCGATGAAATCTAATCGACGGTTCTAAAGCAAAAGCGCGGTGCAACGGATCGAGATCTCTCAGCCGTTGATGAGAGGCATCGGAATTTACGCCGCGTGATGTGGGCGAGACAGTCTCAGGCTATATATTCTCTGCGTTCGCATTGAGCCTATTCACCGCTATTCTTCATTTTATCATTTTGTTTGAAAGTAGTAATAAATAGCGCGAAAATATGTCGGGGCGTGGAAAGGGAGGGAAGGGTTTGGGAAAGGGAGGTGCGAAGAGGCACAGGAAAGTTCTGAGAGATAATATCCAGGGCATCACCAAGCCTGCTATCAGGCGTCTAGCCAGGAGAGGAGGCGTCAAGCGCATCAGTGGCCTTATCTATGAAGAGACCAGAGGCGTCTTGAAGATTTTCTTGGAGAACGTCATCAGAGATGCCGTGACATACACAGAACACGCGAGGAGAAAGACTGTGACAGCTATGGATGTTGTCTACTCCCTGAAAAGACAGGGCCGAACTCTCTACGGCTTTGGAGGCTGAGAAGTCTCACTCGGACTATTATTCAGTCGTTTTTACTCGTTTATGGTGTCTTTAGACACCACCTTATCTACAGGAAATTTTAAACCTAATAGGTACTGTAAGTGTCCAATGCATTGCTTTGGATGAAGCTTGTGGAGATTTAGTCAGCGTGTTGTTAAAAAATTTGTCAATGTACTAAATATTTCCAATTTGTCTGGACTGTAGTTTGCTGAACCAAAGTTCCTTGAATTTGAACAGGCTATTGTTCAGGTTTTTTAACTATGGTAATATGGATCAAAAGTCGGATTATGCAATTCTGGTAATCTGTAATAATTCGGAGGTCAATAGCTGTGGTAAGAGGATAGTTTTGAATTGATAGGGTTTCAATTGTGGGATTATTGTCAAATTTAGGCCGAAATCCTGCCTGGAAGGATGTTGGAAATGGGATGATTAGCTTATAGTGTTGATCTTGGTGCTGGTCTATGGGTCAACTTAATTCCCTATATCTGACAGTTTTTGTCAGAATTTCACAGAAAAGGTCTACGGATCAACTAAACTGCCCCATTATGCCTCATTGTCTTTGTCAGAATTCCACAGAGTTGTTAATCGGTTAATTCATTGGTTAAATTACAAATCAACAATTTTCACTGTGATTCTGGCCTCTGAATCATTTCAGAGGCATCATTACGTTGAAATCACACTTTCAATTTTAGGTGGCAGAAGCCACACCTGTTAATTTGGAGTTGAACATTTATGAATTGTTTTTGTCGTGGGTAGTTTTTAATGCTTTTCTGTGTTTCTGCAAGATGATGGTCTCGCTAGGGTTTTGAATCAGTGTTCTTCGAAATCTTCTATGATCAGTAGATTGTTGTCGTTTATATGTTTTGAAAGGTAAATGTGAAGTTGTTTTAAATCACTTATTTTGTACTCTCAGTTTAGTAGAGAAGAAGAGAGAATGTAAATGTTGTAGTGTTTTGTTTCGTTTTTATTATTTTATGTAAATAAGAATAAGAATTATAAAAATAAAAATAATAGTATGTTAAAATAATGTATTTGTTAATGGCATTCATAATATTTACCTGGAATATAGTATCTTAGAGATTTTTAAAGTGAGAAAAAATATGTTCGGTCCATTTTGGATTCATTGGATTCATTGAAGATCGGAAACAATCAATTTAATTTAGTTTATTTTTTATTACTTATAAAATAATAAAAATAGAATTAACCATATTTTACAATAAAAAATAATGTATTGATTTTTGGTATTTATTTATAATATTTATATGGAATATAGTAAGATGAAAAAAATTTAGAGGGGCAAACATTAGATTAGATTCATTTTAATTTTGAATTTATTTAGGCTAGCAAGGAATTAAACTTTTTTGCTCTAAAAGAGGTTTGGATGTCAAGAGATTTGATTTTTTTGACGCTCCATAAATCTGGAGTTAAGATGGATCTAAATTGGTATTTAACCTGTTTGTGTACTATATTTATTAAGGTTTTAAAAAAAATGCAAATAAGCTTCACATGGTAAGAAACAAACAAATGATTTTCAATTTAAAGAAAATAGTATGATTTGATTTCAATAATGTTTTGCTTTTTGCTTTGTCTTGTTGAAGGTGTTGTAAATATTATAAGAATTTAAAAGTTAGATGAACAAATGGGAGAATAACTATGGGAGATTGTTAATGACTTATATATATGTGGGCTAGTTTCAATGTTGGAATGTGATTTGCTTAATAGTGAAATTCTATGTCCAAGATATGTTTTTTGTAGGCTTGTTTTTGCATTGCAATAGAAAATTAATTTGAAAGGATTGTTTTTGGCTTTGCCATATTTGAAACTAAACTAAAGATAGTAAATCAAAGAGTCAAAGAATTAGTAAAATTAAATGTGTCTAAGATTAACAATGACAAAAAATAGTTGCTCCCTTAGGGGAAAACCAACATTAAAAGACAGAGTAACCTTATTAAATTGAAAGGTATGCACATTTCTTTATCCCTTAATATTATTTGCTACTCCCATAATCTAGTAGTTATATGTTGGATATTGGTCAAATGCTAATTGTGAGATATGGTTCCTTGTTAATTATTGTATATTATAATGACATTTGAAAGTTTTATTTATTTAACTAGGGGAATTGATAAATAAATCTTTTGTACTTTTGTGACATGAGTTCAATTCCAATCAATACTACTATACCTTTAGGTGCCTATGCATACTATTGCAACCATAAACTAATCCTAATCAAGGGGATTTGAATCTTGAATCTCATAGTTTACATAATATTTCATGTCATGACAATCTTCAAATGTGTTTCCCCCTCAAAGGATTTGAAATATTAAAGTTGAAGATAAATTTGTAAACTACATAATTTCAAAGTTACAATTACATTTAGTATTGTAAAGGACATTGATGAAAAGATTATTAAGTTCTAATTAGAGAGAACATCGACTACCACTTTCTCCTTGCCCTTCTTTTAAATGATTTCATAATCATATTCGAACATTTTGGTAAACCATTTTTGTTGTTCTAAGGATGAAACCATTCATTGCAAGAAGCATTTGAGGTTACGATGGTCAATTTTAATTTTGAAATGATGTCGAACCGTTCCAAAAAGTCTTATTAAAGTTGTGTATAACTAGTATTGGAGTTGTGCACCTAACATCTTTCAAATTCTAAATTCTTGACCTATGGTTGCATATCAAAAGAAATTATTTTTCTTATGGTTGCATTTCAAGAGAAATTATTTTTCTTAAGGTTGATTTGTAAATTGTTGTGAATATTCCATTGAACAATTTGTCACAACAAATTTAACAAATTATAGTTAAAAAAATTGAAATCTACATTATGAAGGTTTATTTCTCTTTGGATTTGTAAATTATTGTTTATTTCATATGCATGCAAATTATATTTGTGCAAAAAATAAAGAACAATGAAATAAAATATCACAAACCATGATTGACACAAGATATATATTGGGAAATCCTTTTGGTAGAAAACCCAACTTTAAGGTGAGTTGCTCTACTATTTTTCTTTGAATAGAAAATTGGTTGAGTATAAAGAAGTAAGGCTTGTGGCTCGTGGGCTACTTCAATGCATAAATCTTTTTTGGGTGCTCTCTCCTTATCTGTCTTGGTTACTTTGCTCGTCTATGAAACAAGATACACTAAAAAGGAATATAACCCCTTTTCCTCCTAGTGGATCGGTTATAACATAGTTTAATAACCTATTAGTGGTTAGGTTTGACTCCCTTAACTTTTAACTTAAGTTATAATATGGACTCTTCAACAATGTTTTTCATCATGATCACGTGGTTGACTCTTTTTCCATTGAGTAATGGGGCTTGACATGACATCCTCTTGAGTTATGGTAGTGAAATAGGAAGATCAACTTTTGAGTGACATAACTTTTGCATACAAACTTTGATTGAGGTGATTCTTATGATGTTGACAAGGGCTCTGTGTGTAGAATATGAAAAATAAGCGTTGTGTTAAAGTGACAAAGCTTTACCCCCCCAAAAAATGTTGTTTAATGCATTGTTGAAAGGTTTCAGATGCCAATTTGCCAAACTAAGCTCCATTGGTAAGAATGGTCGTATCAGTCGATTCCCCCACTTTTTCCATTCTAAAAACATCGAGATGGATGATGGACATATAATGATCCAATTCAAATAAGAAAGCAACTCAATACAATACAAAGAGATGACTACACTATATAGTGCTATTTTTGTTATGACAATAAACTAACGTATCCCACTTACATGTAGTGATTTAATCGTTGAAGTCTATGGAGTTGTCTCCTTGTGGGATGACTAAATAGTTGGCACGATGAGATGTTATCCCTTCCACTTAGTTTCAAATTGCATGGGGGGATTATCTTTAGCCCGTTGTGATAAGGCTCAAGGGGTAGGCTCCCCCACCCTCATGGAGTCTTCACTCTTGTTAAGCCATAAATTCCTAGTATATTTGGCTTATGAGTTGTGGGGTACACTCTTGGTGTTATAGTGGCAGTTGCTAGGTTTGATCTTGGGCTTTGCCAGATTACTCTAAAGAGTCACTGATTTACCATGGTTAAAAAAAAGGTTCTATGGAGGTGCACATACTAGCCCCACCTATGGATTTGAATTTAATGACCTCTTACAAAGAAGCATAGGTTCTTAACCATTACATCTACTCAAATTGTTCTCTCTCTCTCTATATATATAATTATAATTTTTTATATGGTGCAAGCTCATCATTAATGCAATAGTTGCCAAGTTCATCAAAGAGGTAATAAATTTCTAGATAAACTACAAAGATGTCAACTATTATGAGTTTTCGATGGTGCGTCAACTTTTATCATTAGACTCGTGGATTACACCAACCTTGCCATTATGGGATCTTGTTGATAATGCCAAAGATTATAGAGTTGAGTTAACATAGTTGGAGGTGTGTGCTTTTCCTTGTTAGAGATGCTACATGGATGCCTTTTTGAAAACAAACTTGTGATACTTTTTTTCTTTTTTCTTTTTAATCAAGAAAGAAAAAACAATAGTCTATTATATTATAACCATATTGTTTACATATAGAAGATCATCTGTTTTGACCATCTCAGATGACCATTAGCAATAAAAAATCTAGTACAAGACCAAATTATAACATATCTACAATGTATCCACAATCAGATAAAACATAAATGTCCAAAACTAAATACATGTTAGTTATACAAAAACCAAAAAAAGCTTAATATATCAAGCCAAATGCAGTCATCATTGTATCAGTCTATCAAGTCCTTAAGTCAAGTAATGTCACACAGATGATCCTCCTCTATGTGAAAGCTTATGTTATGTATATTCTCCCTGTTTGATGCAGTTTCTCACTAAGGAAAGAAGAATATATTATCACTCTAGGATGATATTTATAACCCACTTTTGAGAGGGTATCCACAACACCATTTTGCTCTCTTTCTATATATGTGAAAAGTTCATACTCTGAAAAAGTCCCACCAACATCTTGAAACTTCTCATCCAATTGGAAAGCATGGGTGGCTTAAAGTTTGATCGCTCCTTAACCCATTCAATTTGTGATACATCGAGGATAGAGAGAAACTTAAATATGGCCCTTATTGATGTTACATGTTTGTCACAAATATGACCTTGGATGTATGGATCCAACAAACTACTCAAGCGATTAACTAGCTTAGACTTTGTTATTTTGGTTTTGGTTTGAGAAAATATAATAATGGAAACCAATTTTGTTCTTCTCAGTAGTTATAAAGATTTTGATTATTTTAATTGGAAAACAATGTTTTATTATTTTGTTAAAAATATTAATAAATATCATAGAATTTTTAAATATATATATATATTTTATGTTGTCATGGACCACTAGAGATTGGTGGCTATATATATATTATATATATTTGTATTGTTCACAGACACTAGAGATTGGTGGCCGCACTTACATGGAAATTTCAAATCCACCTGAAGGGATCACATCCCATTGACTTATTAGCAAAACCAGACCTCAAGAACATCAAAGAGAATTGACACTGTGACCTCCCATTAACAAGGTGCTTTAACGACAATCTCAACAATTGAGCTAACCCTTTGGACTCATAAAATTTTAGAATATAACTAATAATAATATGTTAATATTAATTTATAGTAAGATTTAAAAATCACTTTTATTTGATTTAGAAATCATATTTTTAAAGATTAAGAAAATAAGTTAATTATCCAAAAATCCAAAAATATTTAACAAATTAAAAAATTCCAAAAAATCAATAAAATCAAATTCTATTCATACACAACATTATAATTGACATCATGACCTCCCATTAACCAGGTGCTTTAACAACAAGATCTCAACTGATTGAGCTAATTCTTTCAACTCATAAAACTTTAAAATAAAAATAAAAATATGTTGATATTAATTTTATAATAAGACTTAAAAATCACTTTTATTTGATTAAGAATTCATATTTTTAAAAATTTAAGAAAATAAATTAATTATCCAAAATCCAAAAAATATTAAACAATTAAAAAATTCCCAAAAATAAATAAAATCAAATTTAATCATACACAACCTATAATTAAACATTAAAATAAATAATACATTAAACATTAAAATAAATATACATTATTATTAATATTAAATATTAAATTATATAAAATAATATATATAATATGAAAAACTATTACCTATAATAACAATCACCACTAATTAAAATTTACTTATCATATTTGAATTGAGCTACTATCGTCAACATGTGTTGTAACGACTATTATTGATCTACAGTGACAATCACCATTAATTAAAATTTACTTATCACTAAAATTCCTGCTATTTGAATTGAGCCACTATCGTCAACATGTGTGGCAAGGACGATTATAAACACGGTTGCACGCAGCTGTAAGGACTATTGTAAACGTTGTTGCAGGCAGTTTCGTTGATGTTACTCAAGTTAAAATTTATGTTGTGGGAAAATTTAGATAAAAAATTATAATTTATTTTGGTGAATATCAGCTATATTAATAATATTTAATAGGTAAATTGAATTCTATATTTTTGTTTTCCGAGGAACTAAGAAATTGAGAATTGAAGTGGATAAATTAAGGCAACACTTAGATACATGGACTTGCAAGAATTTCGGTGGGTGGTAACAACTAGTAAGTCTACACATTTATAGTTTTACTTCTACATAAGTACAAAGCAAAACATAAATAATGGTGAGAAGTATTTTAGTAAATATATTTGTTTACATCTTTTTTTTTTTTTTTTTTTTTTGTAAGTTGAGGTGTTACCTTTTCTATTATATACAACAATAGTAAAACTATACAAAACCAGTGACCTCAACTTGCCCCGTAGGGAAACCAGGTCTGTTGGTCACTCATAGAAACATACTCTGAGAATGTTCACTTGTCCACTTTGAAACAGCATATCAAGAAACAAAACAGTACCCTATCTACAGTTTGTCCTTTAATATCTAGTCTCCGACCCATAACAAAACTGCCATACAGACTGATTCACTAAGGCTTATCACAAAATTAAAAAAAATAACAGGACAGACGATCAATCTACCCAGATTTCTTGCTTGCATTCTCCCTCACGCTTTGCCTTGATTAATTCCTTCAGCAAACCGCGGACTTCCCCTATTTTGCTATCTTGGTTTCGTATCATGAGCTGCAGATTGGTCATCTCCTTCTTCATATCCGGCAGACCTTGGGCTATCTCTGTCATCTCAACAGCGACCTGCTCCATTGCTCTGGCTATCAAATGTTTCATCACCCAATACATGTGTAGTGCCCGTTTGTATAGCGTCAGGCGACCTCGCGTATTCCCAGGATCTGGAAGCAGGGTGATCCACTCCTCCATTTCTGGGTCAAAGGGTTCTTCCAGAACACTGAATTCCATCGCATCTATAATCCTCCTGATATCACCATCGGTCCCTTGGACATACGCTTCCTCCACTTCCTGCGCAGCCTGCTCTATGGAGCGTCGACCCCTCTTCTGCTGGTTCCAAGCCGTAGTCTCCGTCTCGTGTTGGGCTGCCTGCCGAGGTCTTCCTCGTCCCCTACTTCTCCTTCTGTTTCCTCTTTTTGACGGTCTGCCCCTGTTATTGCTTCTACTGCTCTGTCCTACTTCAAAGGTCTCCCTCGCCCTACATTTCTCCTTCCCTATCTCCAATTCTTGTTCTTCGGAGTTTTCATCTTCCTCCGCTATTTGCTCCTGCTCCCCCCGGGTGCTCCTCCTTCCTCCCTCCTTCACCTGCCTTTCCCTCCTTCCTCCTTTTGCCATGTCGGTTGGCCGTCGTTTAGATCTGAGTCTCGCGCCTCTCTGCCAACCTACTCTACTCCTTGCCACCTTCCCGGCCTTCAAATTGCCTGTCATTCTACCTGCTCTTGTTCTTAAAAGGATACCGCCACTTAACCTCTGATGCGGCAGATGATCGTCGCCGATCCTTTCTCCTGTCATCTTCATAATTCCCTCTACTCCTCGCCTTGGTATGCGATCTCCTCTGCATACCATCGTTGCTCTCCTCATAATGATCGCCTTGAGGTGTGGCGTGTGGTGGCTGGTACATCCCATCACTGCCTTGAGCTTCCCGTATTTCTCCACCCCGATCGGGGGTATATTTGTTTACATCTTATTCCTATCCATTTTTAATGCAAAAACTTGCTTAGATTATGATGAGAAGTAATTGATAGTAAATGTGTTATTTACTCCTTCAAAGCTTAAAAATTAAAAATCTAGTTATCCAAATGACATTATCTTGTGTAAATGTTGCAATAGGACCTTCAAGTTATGATCCAATTGAATGTTTGCGAATTAGTTTTTTAGGGGGAGGCACGAGCTAGAGGGGTAATTTATTGGCCCGATGAAAAAATAGAGATAAAATATGCTTGGGGATTGAGGACCTCCACCAACAATAAGGGAGAAGCTTTAGCTCTATGGCAAGGCCTGAAGCTAACCATTACTAAAGGTGTACAACAGTTAATCGTTTTGGGCAATTCGATGTTGATCATCCAAAAATTCCATAAAGCTAAAGATCTTAGTGAACAAGATCGGCTTCCCTTGGATATAAAATCCAAGAGCAAATTAAAAAGTTTGAGTCCATTGTCTTCTATCATATAAAATGAGAGAACAAAAAAATTGTTGATGAGCAGGGAAACAACCTGGATCAAGGAGACCTAACATTTCATCATATTCCATGATGCTCAAAGGTTATGTCAAAAATATGGCAAGGATTACTCTTCATTGTATGATGTGATGGAATGAATGAAACTCGAGGAATGTCCAGACGTCATTAAATAGTATGGTTAAGGCAACAGGGAAGGTAATGAAGTGGTGACTCTTGGTATTGGAAACAGTGTCAGACAACCCCTCCAAATGGATCACGGTGAGGAAAAATGTCATAACCAATGATATACGTTGTCATTCCTCACGCGGATGCATGTTGGCTACGTGGGGCCTGACCCAGGTTCAACAGTGAGTTTAGCCAAACAAATCCCTGTACTACTGGCCCTTTCGGCAACAGTCCGCAGAGCGTGGACCAAGGTCTCACCCGAAGTAGTATGGGAGGGTGCTGGAACCAGGTTTCCGCACCCTGGGGATATCTGATATGGGTGATAGGTATGCGATTCAACCTTCGTGCTTACTAGATTATGTGCACCAACGGGCTCCTTGCGTCCTGTGAGACTGCCTTTGCGTAGATCCGACCACAGTGCGACCAGTATTAATTACCCAAGTCTTCCTTAGTTAGGTTCTGTTTGTTAATTACTTAGAAAGTTTTCATACATAAACATACATACAAGTGTGTGCATATAGATAAATAGATACCATTAACGCCGAACATCAAAATATAGATTTACAAAACAGACGCATAATATGCCGAATCAAATTAGCTTTATTAATGATCATTTTCAAGCTCAGTGCAATACAGACCCGACTCTGCCCTACACACTCAGCTGTAGGGGTTCGCGCACTCAGCTACAGACTCTACTAGGCCTCTGCGCACTCAGCTGCAGAGCCTTTACCTACTACTACGACCCAATACATTCAGATCCACTTCTATCCTCTAACCATGCCTTCGCATCTATCTATTACTTGCCAACCACCCAAAATTGTCTTTACACTTAGAGCCTCGCTCTATTTATACAATCCCTTGGTCTGCGAACCATGGGTAGGCCGACACACTTTACATTAAATTACATTATTTTAGGGCAGACAACCCTAGACTCTCGCGCTCCGCGCCCGTGTTTCATGGAGTCTTTACATTACATTGACAAAAATTCGGGCTTTAGGCCCCAAAACCCTGCTATGGAGGGAGCCGCTGCCCAACAGGCCGCGAATACAATCATCGTGACTCGTCCCGAGTCACTCTGTTGGTGCGGCGATCTGTGTGCGAAGTCCATCCAACTGTGCCTATGCGATGCGAAGGTCCGCAACGCACCATGTTGCAGTTGACTGGATCTACTCCATTTCTACTTCTGAATCATCTCCGTCTGACTTGATTCTCTACTTTGATGCTGGCTTCTAGTACCTGTGTTTATAGTCCCGCACCTTTGTCCGGCTTCTCGGGTCACAAAGACTGTGCTTTGGTCGGTTAGTCAGACAACTGGCTCGCCCATGTAGGGCTTCAGGCCACGGCCATTTACTTTTCCTGGGAAGGGTTTTCCATTAAGTTTGACTAGCTGGACCGTGCCTCCGTCTGTGACCTCTTTTACCACACATGGTCCCAACTAATGCATTTTGAATTTTCTAGGAAATTTTTCGAACTTGCTGTCATACAGCAACACTAAATCGTTTACCTTGAATGTGCACAACTTGATATGGTGGTCGTGCTAGGCTTTCTCACACTATTTCTGTACTTGCTAATGGAATCTCGCCAGAAACCGTTCTTTGTCGAGTTCTTCCAATTGTGCGAGAGCCTCTTCGAAGGCTTCGCGGTCCGACATGCCTGTAAGTGCTGCTATTCGCAAACTGGGTACGATGTATTCCATTGGCATGACTGCTTCCGCGGCAAGTATGTGCAGGTCCTAGTCGTTTCACTGCGTGTTACATACTTTGGTCAGCGCAGTCTCTAGTATTTTGTTGAATGCTTCTACTGTCCCATTAGCTTGCGGATGGTACGGTGTACTTTGCTGATGATACACTTGGAACTCCTTGGTGAGCGCGCTGATGGTTTCGTTCAAGAAATGCGTTCCGTGGTCACTCATTAAGATTTTCGGGCAACCGACCCATGTCAACACGTTGTCGAACAAAAATTTTGCAGCCGTAGTGGCCGTGTAATCCTTAACCGACTGGGCTTCTGCCCATCGAGTCAAGTACTCTGTCGTGGTGATGATGTAGCGCACACCCGTCTTTCCTTGAGGTTTGATCGACCCTGTTAGCACTCCAGGAAACTCTCCTAGGTTGTAGCTCGGAGATGCCTGGTAACATATAAATCTTCAATATCATTCTCTGAACTATTGGAATGGATTGGGATTTGGATCAAGTCAGATCATTGTTTCAATTTTGTTTTCACTCAAGACATGCATGAACACCCTCAACTTGACAAGGCTTTCGACCACTAATGCTTAATAGTTTATAGATTCAATGAATAGATAGAGAATCTTGACTGTATCAGTAGATACATACATAAACACATATGAATGGCTAGCTACAGAAAATAAATGAAGCTTGCAAATCTAATTTATCAACGCTGAGATAAGATGACAGTTATCTAGCATTAGACACAGAAGAAAACATGAATAACCTATTCAAGTGCAAGCTTAGAACATAGGAGAAGATGACGATCGAACATGTGACATCAAAAGAAGCTTGTATTACTAGAATGAAGATGAGACGTTGGGAGGAAAAGAGTATCCATAGTCTCCAAAAGTTGAACCCTTATTCCCTTCAACTTTCAGCCATTTATACGCTTTTTACAATACTCTCGAACTCTCTGAGGCTCGAGATGTCTTAATTTATCCCTTCTGTCTTCTAACTACCTGATGCCATAACTCGACAAACATGAGCTCAGAGAGCTCTGTTTCTAACCAACACGGTAATCAAATTCTGGTAATTTCGTTGCGCTGTCAGGTGGTTCACTCGTGCCAGCTCGTTCCATGATCATTTCTGTTGGTTTGGCTGCATCGTGCTATTTCTTTTTCCCCTTTCGGCCATGCATTCTGTTATTTTAGTTCAACTGTCTGACTGTCAAAAACACTGACAAAGCCAACAAATTTCCTCCATGGGTGACTGGTGGGAAGTGGGGTATGGGGCCGTTGGATGGTGTGGATCGACGGTCGGGATGTTGGTCAGGTGGCAGAGATCGAGCCAAGGAAGAATAGATGAGAGAGTGCACAGGAGTCGTCGGATCGATATGATCAATGGATAGGATCATATTGCAGAGATAGAGGAATTGACATCGCATCGACGGATTTAAAAGTGAAAGGTGGTATTTCAGGCGAGATCACAAGAGGTAAGTGGTAATTCAGATTGACACCCAATTCCACTCATCAAGTGACACGTAACAACGAGGAGGAGAGAGGAAACCACTTTTCGGGCAGTTAATCCTCGTGCACGTTGCTCACCCGAAATCGTTGTGAACCATCGGGTATGATGAAGGAAGATTGACGATTGAGGATCGTCGTGCAAGTTGATTTGATCGGCTAAGTGACAACCGTCGGATTGAGTTCAAATCAACGGTCAAGATCTGATCATTAATCGTAGAGGTGAAGGGTTGGCGGACAATGCGATGAAATTGCGATACACCGATGGGCGATTAAGCGATGCGCGATAGCCGTTGGATCGACGAATGAAATAAATGACAGAGATCGATCTAATCGGAGATTAGAGAATGGAGAGCGCGACAGAAAGGAGATGAACCGAGAGCGGACCCACCGATATTTATGAGTGTGAATGTATAATTTTTGAAGTTCGGCTTATGGCCAAGGCGGAGTAAGAGGAGACGTGGACCATCGGAGCTAAAACATGGGACATTTTCGTTAAAATATCAACACTGCACCTCAGGGCTAACACTGGCTCCTTCTAGGGATGAAAACCCCCTATGAGGTTTCAAGAACTACAGACCACTGTCTTTCCAGTAACAACCAAAACAAACTTATCTCCTAGTGTTCCATTCGGCATGGAGTTTATTTGTATAGAAAACAAAAACTGAAAAAACCTATTGCAATATTAAGGCCTTAAAGCCTCATATGAAGTAAAGTTTCAAAAACCGCCCATTTACTGGCCATAAAAAACACCTTCCCCCTCCAAATTGTGTAGAATGAAAGTATTGTTCTTGTGAACTTGAGCAATGACAAACGGTCCCGTCCATAAGGCATCCCATTTGAGAACCCAGTCAGCAACCTAAAAACTGTCCATTTTTGCCTTTCTATCAAAGGTTTCTTTAATTTTCTTCTGATGAATTCTTGACTCCTCAACCAATGGTTCTCTGATCTGTAGTAATTCAACCAAGTTACTCATTCTCCTCGCCATGTCGTTCTCTTCATCGTGTTCTACTTGCAAGAATTTGGCCATAGGGAGAATCAGTTGGATAGGAAAAACAACATCAACACCATAAACCATCTTAAATGGAGAATTTTCTATGGACTTCTTGTTGGTAACTCTGTCAGCCCACAGTGCAAACTTCAATCCCAGTTCTTTTTGTTGTCCTCCAGCAGTTTTTTGATTATCCTTACAAGACTCTTGTTAGAGGCCATTGCCTTGAGGATAATATGAGGTAGAATGCACCAATTGAATGCCCATGGATTCACACATGTCCACCAATTCTTCCGCCCTGAAAGCTGCTGCATTATCAGTGACTAGTTTGGTTGGGCAACCAAATCTAATGAAAATATTCCCATTGAAGAACTTTATGATAAACTGATGATTAGCATTTTTAGTGGGTATAGCCTCAATCCATTTGGTGAAATAATCAGTGGCTACCAAGATCCATTTGTGATGGCCACTGGAATGTGGATTGATCTCACATATAAAGTCCAAGCCCCACTGTTGGAAGGGACCACTGGCGTGTACTGGCTTCAAGGGCAAAGATTTTAGCTGTTGTCTTCCTGCAAACCACTGACGTTTGTCACAAGACTTCACAAAAGAAAACACATCAGAGAACAGAGCAGGCCAATAATATCTAGCTCTCAGGATCTTGTGGGTTGTGGTTTTCCAATAATGATGCCCTCCACAATGCTAGAATGGAACTGGTGCATGACTTCCACAGATTGTCCTTTGTCTAGACATCTCAAGAGGATCCCTGATGGGTCTTTCTAATAAAGCAATTTTTTATTAATGCAGAATTTGGCCGATCTGAGCTTAATGGCTCGGGTTTGACTTAAGCTTTGCCCTGGAGGGACTTCTAGCTTCTACAAAAAATGAACTACACTAGAATACCATTCACAGGTGGCTAGATTTTCAGCCAAATATTGATTCTACTCTTTCTTTTCTGCTGCTTCCTCTGTTCGCTCACCACCTGAATTTGAACCTATGCAATTGATGTCTAACAAACTGCAATTTTCCTCAGCCATAAGCTTACCCAAGCCCTGGCCTTTGAAAAGCTTGGTGGGCTTCACCTCTATGTTGAACTCTATGAATTTTGCAATCCATTTAGCTCTCTTTCCATCAATATCTAGCTGAGTTAGGACATCTTTCACTGAGGTTGAAGGTACATACGCAACCATTTTGGAATGAAGAATATAAATTCTGAATGCCTTTAAAGATTTTATGAGAGCATAAGCTTGTTTTTCAATAAGGTCATACCTTAGTTCAGCCTCCCTCAGAGTTTTGCTAAAAAAGGCCCCAGGCTGCTCTACAACTTCATCATTTTTCTACAATAGAACTGCTGCAAGTGTATCATAAGAGGCAAAAGAGAAGATATAAAACTCCTTGGTATAATCTGGATTGATTAAAGTGGGAGTTTCCATGATAACTTGTTTGATGGCTTCAAAAGAGCTTCTTGCACCATCTGTCCATTTTATTTCTGATCCTTTCTTTAGCATGGAAGTGATGTGCTTCACTAGCTCTGCAAAGTTTGGAATAAACCTCCTGACAAAGTTAATCTTACCCAAGAAAGACTGAATATCCCTTTTTGACCTTGGGATGGACAATGTCTGAATTGCTTGAACTCTTGCTGGATCGATCTTCACACCTTCAGCAGAAACAATATGTCCGAGAAGTTTGCCTTCTTCTAGAGAAAACCATGACTTCTTTGGGTTCACATAAATTCCAAATCGTCTGCACTTTAGAAACACCTTCTTCAAATGCTGCAAATGGTCCTTGTGACTCCTGGAAAACACTATTATGTTATCAAGGTAAATAAGGACAAACTTGTCCTTCTCTCCCACAAAGGCTATGTCCATGGCCCTCTGAAAAGTAACCCCAACATTCATCAGTCCAAAAAGCATCTTGGAGTACATGAAAGTGCCCCTGGGAGTAGTGAAGGCGGTCTTTTCCTGATCTTCTGGATGTACAACAATCTGATTGTAACCTGAAAATCCATCTAAGAAAGACATGACTCTAGCCCCTGAAACTTTTTGCAGCAAGTGTTCCATCTTAGGCAGGGGGTAGTTGTCTTTTTTAGAGCATTTGTTCAGAGTCCTGAAGTCAACACAAAGCCTGATTTCTCCCTTCTTCTGTCTTACTATCACAACATTAACTATCCACTTTGAATACCTTAGGGGAACTATGATCTTGGCATCTAACAACTTCTTGATTTCCTTTTCAATCAAAGGCAATAAGAGAGCGCTGATAGGTCTTAATTTCTTCTTAAAAGGGATGGTGTTCTTCTCCAGTGGAATCTTATGCTGAATGATGTTGGTGTCATAGGTCTTAAGATCCTTGTAATCCCAAGCAAAAATATCAACAAATTGTTTCATCAGGGTGCAATACTCAGAACTTTGGGCAGAAGACAAGTGAGTGGATAGATTTATGTACTTTGGATGGGCTGGACTCCCTACATTATGTTTATGAACTGCAGACTCATTTTCTTTTTTGGCAGGCTTATAAGGTACATCATTATGATCAAACAGATTCTCTAGGGGCACCAATCCTTTGGGTATATGGTTACTAGGCAACTGAACAATGCTATCCTGACCAATCTTGTCCTTTATCTTGGACTGGATGCATTCTTCAATGGTTTCGTTTTCTTGGTCAATGTACATTTCAGAAAATTCATCAATGACTTGTAAAAACCTATTAATTTCATCATCATCTTCAAAAACTTTCCAGTATTTGACATTGTCAGGCAGAGATGGTCTATATTTCACCTGAACTTCATAAGTCAATTTAGGAGGTAAAGGAGGAATAAATGTGCTAGCAGACACAGCAAGGGAATCAGCAAGATGGTTCTTCATTCTAGGGATGTAAGAAATGCTGAAACTATTAAAAGAACCATTGAGCTTCCATACCTCATCTCTGTATGCTTTTAGCCTTGGATGCTTTGCTTGGAAAGTTTTGTTGACCTGCTAAATGATAAGGTTTGCATCTCCAAACACATTTAGACCTTTGATGCCCATTTCTTTAGCAGCATTTAAGCCCAATATCAAGGTTTCGTACTTTGCTATGTTATTTGTGACCTGAAAAGTTAACTTGAAAGATAAATGAATGCATTCTTGTGTGGGGGACACAAGGACTACACCTGCCCCTGCAACTTCCTTAGAGCAAGCTCCATCAAAGAACATGTCCCAAATTTGTGAGCCTTCTTCCTCTGTGATTTGGCAAACCGGTTTCCTAAGTTGTATGGAGGCCAACTGGGATTCTTCAATCTGAAGAATACAGGCTCCAAAATTAGGGTCGACATCATAGATGGGGTGATTAGTGGGATTCCTTTCATCACTGATGATATAAGCCAACTGAGCATCTCTGTATAATCTCTTACTCTCACCTCCAAAAACTGGGACAATAGCATAGGACAGATCATTTTGCAATGTTCCACCTAATCTCTTGATCCAACCTTTGGAAAGCAACATGCCAAACTTGGGGGGTACATCTGCTACCACAATATCCATCATCCTCTTCATGGGCAGCTGAGATAGGGTGATGAATAAGTCTTTGATTAATCCCGAACATTTCACTTTTCTAGAGTCAAAAGAAAACAGGTCATGATAAGACTTGTAATGTCAAGACCCAACTCATCCATGACAGCGTTGGGCATTAGATTATGGTTGGATCCTATGTCCAGAAAGCAGTTGTGAAGGATTTTGTCATGAATAGTCAACGAGACATAGAATGATGGGGAGCTGTCATCACAATTTTCAATCATTGGGCTGAGAACAACAACTGGTTTGTCGTCTTGCAAATTTACATAGTCAATGGAGGCTTGGATGGCTTTAGGCTCAAGGGCCTCGAGGATAGATTTCTTGAAGGACTCATTCTTCACTAGTTCAATCAGAGTTATAGATATGGTTATCTTCTAAATTTCTGATTCAAAACTGAAAGGAGAAGGGGACTTGTCAAGGCCTCTTACCTTGTGAGCTGGAGCTTTGAAGATGATGGGATCAACTATCGGTCGTTTCTGTTTATTAGCTTGTTGTATTGCAGTGACAACAACTCTCTGGATAGGAGTTTCCTTGGCATTATTCATCTTCGACCTCAGATTATATCTGTGTTGGTCATCAGTTTGCAGAACAGCTCCACCATCCCACTCTTGGCTAATATGGTCATTGAATAATGACTTTTCATAGGCAACTAAGGTAAAAAAGGAGGCATTGCCTTTGTCTTCCAAACAATGGATTTCATCATCTTCTTCAAACTGCTCTTCTTCCATGACTACATTCTGGAAAGGGGTCTTCACCCTTTGGTCTTCATTGGCATCTTTGCTTCTTTGCAGAATCTGCAACCGCTCATTAGCTCTTCTATATGGATTTGGGTTTCTAGGAGCAAAGGTATTAGGAACTCTTCCTTTCCCAGGGTGTTGCTCAACCTTTAATTTGGAGATTTCAGAGGCTAATGACTCTATCATCTTGGAATTTTATTTATCTTGGGATCTGAAGATGATGAAGATTCGCCCCCCTGTCTCCTTCTATCAACATTCCCCTTGAGCTTCTCTGCAGCCATGATGTTTGATTCTACTTCCAAGGCTGCATCTTGCATATCAGCCAAGGTAGCACATCGTCTCTCCCTCAACAGTAGATAGAAGTCAGAATCAAAGGCACTGGCATAGGTGAGTTTAGCAGAGGTAGTGGTGGGTTTTACTTTAGCTGGTATCTTGCTGTACATGCGGTTAAACCTCTTATTAAAATCAGACAACAACTCACCATTTTCCCTCTTTAAGTTCCCAAATTCGGTGTGGTAGTAGAGTAGATCTTTCTTATCCCCCCAATGCTTTAGGAATGCATCATCTAAAGCCTCAATATCTGCGATAGACCTTGGGGTCAGTTCTCTAAACCATTTTCTAGCCTCGCCATCTATACTTTGGACAAAGACACTCATCCATACATCATCTTCACTAATGCCCAGGTTATCAACATAGTTATAAAATGATTCAAGATGTTCCTCAGCTGTAACACCTTCAATCACAATGAACTTAGGCATATACTTCTGATATTCTCCAGTAGGCATGGCATTCAAAGGAATGGGTAGTACTAGAGGTTCATACCTAGCAGCTATGATTCTTTCCATTTTGGTAGGTGCTGCCATAACTGTGGTGGCTATAAGGGTACTGGAAGTCTGAATGACAGAGGGTTGAGGAGTGACTGATAGGACTGAAGGAGTATGATGGATAGGAGGAGAGGATTCCTTTGGGCTTACAACGTAAGGAGAACCTAAAGAATAAGGAGCTCTATGAATCTCTGAGATTTTTTCTTCACTGCTACTATTAGATGCTATACTCTCAACATGTATTTTTTCTATTACAGGGTTTTCTTGAAAAGATATAGAATATTGTTTAGAGCTACCTGAACCTGATGCTCCTTTCTGCAATGCCTTTCTTTCTTTGATGATTTTTTCAGGGTTAGGTACTAGGTCAGCTCGTGGCTTCTGAGGATTTCTTCGAGAATGCCTCACAAACTGAGCCAGAACTATGGAGTGGAGTTGCCAAGAGGTTCGTCCTCTTGTAGAGTCGCCAGATAGATGATTACAACCCAAATAGTGTCCAGGATTTGTCTATCATCAAAGTTGGATCTATGTCGTCCCCCAGGGAATTTGAGCTTTAGTCTCCTCTCCCTAGCAACGACGACAATTATGTTAGCACTCCAGGAAACTCTCCTAGGTTGTAGCTCGGAGATGCCTGGTAACATATAAATCTTCAAAATCGTTCTCTGAACTATTGGAATGGATTGGGATTTGGATCAAGTTAGATGACTATTTCAATTCTGGTTTCACTGAAGACATGCATGAACACCCTCAACTTGACAAGGCTTTCGACCACTAATGCTCAATAGCTTATAGATTCAATGAATAGATGGAGAATCCTGACTGTACCAGCGGATACATACATAAACACATACTAATGGCTAGCTATAGAAAGTAAATGAAGCTTGCAACTCTAATTTATCAATGCAGAGATAAGATGGCAGTTATCTGGCATTAGACACAAAATAAAACATGAATAACCTATTCAAGTGCAAGCTTAGAACAAAGGAGAAGATGGCGATTGAACATGTAACAGCAAAAGAAGCTTGTATTACTGGAATGAAGATGAAACGTTGGGAGGAAAAGAGAATCCACAGTCTCCAAAAGTTGAACCCTTATTCCCTCCAACTTTCAGCGATTTATAGGCTTTTTACAATACTCTCAAACTCTCTGAGGCTCGAGATGTCTTAATCTATCCCCTATGTCTTCTAACTACTTTATGCCATAACTCGACAAACATGAGCTCAGAGAGCTCTATTTCTAACCAACACGGTAATCAAATTTTGGTAATTTCGCTACGCTGTCAGGTGGTTCACTCATGCCAGCTCGTTCCATGATCATTTCTGTTGGTTCGGCTGCATCGTGTTGTTGTTTTTTTCCCCTTTCGGCCATGCATTCTATTATTTTAGTTCAACTGTCTGACTGTTAAAAACATTGACAAAGCCAACAAATTTCCTCCCCGGGTGACTGGTGGGAAGTGGGGTACGGGGCCGTTGGATGGTGTGGATCGACAGTCGGGATGTTGGTCAGGTGGTGGAGATCGAGCCAAGGAAGAATATATGTGAGAGTGCATAGGAGCCGTCAGATCAATATGATCAATGGATAGGATCATATCATAGAGATAGAGGAATTGATATTGCATCGGCAGATTTAAAAGCGAAAGGTGGTATTTTGGGCGAGATCACAAGAGGTAAGTGGTAATTCAGATTGGCACCCGGTTCCACTCATCAAGTGACACGTAACAGCGAGGAGGATAGAGGAAACCGATTTTCGGGTGGTTAATCCTTGTGCATGTTGCTCACTCGAAATCATTGTGAACCGTCGGATATGATGGAGGAAGATCGACGGTTGAGGATCATCGTGCAAGTTGATTTGATTGGCTAAGTGATAACCGTCAGATCGAGTTCAGATCAACGGTCAAGATCTGATCGTTAATCACAGAGGTGAAGGGTTGGTGGACAATGTGATGGAATTGCGATACGCCGATGGGCAATAGCTGTTGGATCGACAAATGAAATGGACGGCGGAAATCGATCTGATTGGAGATTAGAGAATGGAGAGCGCAACGGAAAGGAGATGAATTAAGAGCAGACCCACCGATATTTATGAGCGTGGGTGTATAATTTTTGAAGTCTGGCTTATGGCCAAATCAGAGCAAGAGGAGACATGGACCATCGGAGCTAAAATAGGGGACATTTTCGTTAAAATACAGCACTGCACCTCAAGGCTAACAGGCCCCACAAATTCAATTTCCCATTTTTCGAATGGCTGCGGCGTCATCTATAGATTGAGTGGCATGTCATCCCTTCGTGATGGTTTTCCAGTCCTTTGACATATGTTGCAGGCCTGACAATGTGCTTTTGAATCTTGGTGCAGGGTTAGCCACTATAGCATAGCGTGAAGAATCTGCTGTGCAGTCGCGCATCCTGCATAGTTTCCTCCTGTAGGCCCTCATGTGCTTTCGCGAGGATTTGTCCTCGTTCAAATTTAGGTACATATCTTTGCAATATCTCATCATTTCCCATTTTGTAGAGGTGCCCCACGATGGCAGAAAAGTCTGTCGCGTGCACCACCAATCCATTCTTCTGCACCCCTGTGGTTAAAAAATGAATTATATCTTCGAAGTGGTCGTCTGCGATGCGCACTGCAAAGAGCTGTGCATCAAGTAGTCCCTCCTCCAAATTTGTTGGCTCCTCACCTGTCTCAATTCGTGATAAGTGATCTGGTCCTACATTTAGGTGTCCCGGCTTTACCATGACCTCAAAGTCATATTCTTGAAACAGTAATAGCCATCTGCATATGTGCCCCCCCAACACAGGCTTGTTCACCAGGTATTTCAACGCGAAATGATTGATATACATCTTGAAGTGCGCGCCAAGTAAATATTGTTAGTATTTCTGGAGTGCGTACACCATTGCCAACCCTTTGCACTCAGTAGTAGAGTATTTCTTTTTGGCTTTGGACAACCACCGACTCGCGAACGCGATCGGGTGATCCACGCCTTCCGCGCCTTCCTGCGTAAGTATCAACATGTACATGAAATTCTACGTCCCATTTTAGGAAGACCAGGATGGGAGCAGATGCCAGTTTCTCCTTGAGAACATCCAAACTTTTCATACAATCATTATTCCAACAATATGTAGTGTCCTTTTTCAATAGTTTTTCCATTGGTGATGTTATTTGTGCATATCTCTTGATAAACTTTCTATAGTAACCAGTGTGCCCCAAAGTAGCGCGTAGTTGTTTTACACTTCGCTGCGCTTCCAGATTGAGAATAACAACAATCTTCATAGAGTCCAACATCAGGCCTTGTTTGTAGACCACATGGCCGAGCAAGCTTCCAAAGGGAACGAGGAAGGTGCACTTTTTAAGATTCAACACAATCTGGTGTCATCGGCAAGTATCCAGCATCAAACGTAAGCTCACTATATGGTGTTTAACTAACCCAAATACAGTCCAATCGTCCAGATAGACCTCCAAGAACTTGTGGATGTATTTCTTGAACACGGCCACCACTATGCGCGAAAATATCACTGACGCATTCTTCAGTCCAAGGGGCATAACGGTGTATTGAAAGCAGCGCCGTTCAGTTGCGAAGGTTGTCTTGCTCCTATCTTCCAGTGCGATCTTGACCTGATGGTACCTTGAGAAGCCATCCGTGAATGAGTAAGCTTCCTGACCGCCAACATTCTCCAATACTTGATCTGTGAACGGTGTCGGGAATGGATCATGAACATAGGCGTCGTTAAGCTTCCTGAGGTCCACGCATATTCTAAATTCACCCTTCTGTTTTTTCTCCTGTACTACCATAGGACTCACCCATTCGGATTCTTCCACTGGATCAATAACGCCGGCTACGAGCATTTTGTCTAATTCATCGCGAGCCTTTTCTTTATACTTTGGATTCAAGTGGTAAGGTCGTTGCTTAACTGGCTTCGCTTTCGGTTTCAGAGTGATCTTCATCATCCCTAAGTCACCAATGATCCCCTTTAAGTTCGTGATTTTGGTCGGGAACAAATCCTGATATTTGCGTAGTAACTCGACGACCTTATCTACCGTAGCATCGTCCCAATAGTCCCCAAGCGTCGCGTACTTCGGCTCCACGTATTTGCCAATGTTTACCTGCTTTGTTTTTAGAGGTGTTGTGATGTCGGGATCCTCAATTGATGGTCCTCAAACCTCGCAACAGCCTTCGGTTTCTGGAATTTTAATATTTTGGGGGTTGTCATCATCCTCCTCTACTTGCATGTTATAACATTCTAGAGCACTGCGTAACTGTGTTGCTCATGCTGGTTGAAGCACTTCCAGTGGCTCCTGTGGTATTTTGAAGATGGTGGTTTTCACTGCTTGCAGAGCGTCGTCAACAGTATCCGACCATCGGTCTTCAAATGTGAATGTTAACAAAAATCCCTCGTGCAAGACATCCCATTCGCCTGTACCATGTCAGAGTTCCGTCTTAGTATATCAATTCATGGGTATGACATCTAGGGTATGGTAGAATAAATGTACCCATTTAGGTTGTGGTTCTTCCCCATAGGCCTTGGTCCATTTTGCAAGATGCGTGCACAGGTCATCTTGTCCATCGTATTTATCTTCTATCCATAGTTGCGGTTTCCCAAATCATAGGCGCATCATCCTTCTACATCCGCGCCAGTTCTCAAAATTTCCTTGATGTGTTCGCCACCAGCGTGCAGGCGTTGCGCGTAGCGCCCACTTCAACGCATCGAATCGTTGTTGTTTCGGTACTGCACTTTCAAACTTGCTCAAGAATTCATCCACCGCTATCAACCCATCATATGTTGGCAGATCTCAACCTGTGTTATTATGCAACGCAATGATCTAATCATCATGTTGCAATTCAGCTTTGTCACTTTGTTCAACTGATTGTGCTAGCGCTCGACTTCTTCGTCTGAATCCGAGGTGCAGGAACTTGCGCGCTCCCATGAGATCCTTCCATCTGCAGTCGGATTCACCCAATCCTGATCTCCTGCAGTTATCTTGTAAATACAATCCAGCTCATCGTCGCACACTGGTTCGGTGTAGCATGCTCCTTCGGCTAGGTCTAGCGGGACTACTATTTGTGGTGACTTGTTCTTGAATATCATCTTCCGCTTCTTTAGGTTGATGACTCCATTCATATCAGTGACCCAGTCTATTCCTAGCAATGCGGGATAGGGATTGTTGTCATCGACAATCTCTATTACTTCAAAGTCCATCTATGTGCTCGCGCCTTCGATATCAACTGTTACCCCTTGCAACCTCCCCATGGGCAAAATCTTCTGTTGGTTCGCAATTTGTAATTGAATAGGGGACCACTGCAACGCGGGCCTGCCCATGCATTCCCATGTTTGCGTTGGTAACACATTCGCGTCCGACCCCAGGTCCAGGATTACTTGATCTATTTCGTATTCACCAATCTGCGCTATCAATCTCATTTCCCTCCTAGTGTGCAATGCATGCTTTCCCAGTTTCTGGACTACGCGCAGTTCTCCCAATCCCACGCACCTGGTGATTAGCTCTTGTAGCCCCTTAACTGCCTTGTTCTCGCGCAAAAGTTTCATGCATGTCTCTAGAAAGGTAGCAAGCATGGAAGGATCCATTCCTGGCTCTAGTTGATCCTTACTACCTGAAGTGGGGGCCTCCGTGAAGCTCTTCTTAGCTTCCCTAAACGTCTCCTTTGCGTGTTCTAAGTCAAACTCAGGTTCCTTTGCAGGAGCCTTGTGAACCCATGTATCTCCCTCGGGCTGCTTCCCCTTATCTTCCCCTGTGGTCGCGCCGCTTCTAAGCATCATGTTCACATTTGGGTCTTCTTCGCGAGGTTCAGATCTCATCATTTGGATATTCTGAGTCGGAGGAGGCTAGAGTACCCCTTTTTCGCACATATGTGTGATCAACGTAGGAAAATCTATCATTTCATGTTCAAACTGAGCACAATACGAACAGAATATCCTTGTCAGATTGGTACAATCATGGGCATAGTGCCCTGGCCCTCCGCAATTGTAACAAATTAACTGTCTGCGGCCCCTTCCTAGTCCCATTCCTCCTCGTCCTTGACCTCACCCCAGAAATCCAACGCGTGCCATCCCAGCAGCTGGTTGAGGGCTTGCATTTCCGTCTGCACCCTATAGGCTAGGGTCCGATCCATCATTAGCTCGCAACTGTGACAAGTGCGCTCGTCGTGGCCTACCGACCTATAGAAGTTACAAAACAGTTGTTGGGGAGTCTGTGTATACTTCTGCAGCAAATGACAATTGTATGTCATGTGTTTTCCTCCTATCTGACAGATCGTGCACCATAACGTGGGTGTCACACTCGGTCCTGCCTGTGCTTCTGGTCTCAATGCCGTTGGTCCCCCTCCTGCCAAGTAGTTCGCGAATACTAGACAATGATCCTTGTCATGGCCCTAGCCTTTGCATTTTATGCACCATACTTCCTCACGTGCCTCTGGCCGCGGTGCCCTATCCTGGTTCAAACTCTGCATTTCCAGGCAAAGATTTTGTAGTTTCACGTGGATTTGTTGAACTCCCAACCCAGGATCTTGTGTCGGGGTCTCATGCAACCTCATCACCATTTCTAACGCTTCGGCCTGGTAGAAAGTTTCTGTTGTGACAGTGCCATCCTCAAGTGCAGTGTCAAGGATGCCACAAACCATACACGATGCTGTGCATCCGTGAGCGTCATATTAGCCTCGCGGATCATACTCTTCAGCCGCTAATCCAAATCCCAGCGGGTCTCACCTGAAAGCATCGCGATCTCTTTAAACCTGACGATTGACCGTGTCTTTGATTTCGACCAGCTAAATTCTCTATTCAATGCATTCTAGATCTTTGATATCCCCGCATTTGGGTGTTCATTAAAGTGCTTTATATACCATGTCAACACGCGATCCTGTAGCGTGCTCACCAATGTAGCCTTCTTAATGTTGTCGTCCGTGACCCCTTGCACTTCCCACACTGCTCTTACCACAAACCAGAACTGGTCCAGATCCTCATTCCCTACTCCTCTGAATACGGGTAGCTTGATTGCGCTCACCATGCTGAACTGTAGGGTTGGTGGAGGTGGAGTGGGTGGAGATGGAGGTGAGGGAGGTGAAGCGGATGGTGGCATGGGTGGAGGTGGTAATTGCAGAATGCGCTGCCTTATCAAGATGACCGCACTTCTCGGAGAGACTTGAGCGAGCTCTTCCTCGCTTTCTCATGACGGTGAAATTAACAGGCTGTTTGTTAATTCCCCGCTACCTTTGTAGATCTTTCCGCTCCGCGTTGTCCCAAACATTAATGTATTAGCATAACCCGTTTTTCACACAACAACATCTTAATCCAAGTATTTAAAGATTTAATATACTTACCTCGCGGTCCCTTGAGAAAACATCGTTTTGCCTCGCTGTAGCTCACGGTCGTGTCCACCGCAAACTAAATGATAAATCCCCTTATTATCCGGTCAAGCCAATGGTCCACAGTGTGCGCGATCTTGTCTTCTGACGTCTCTAGTCTGCGCACTAACTCCAGAGTACACACTATCGGTTGGTCGAGCTTACACCTTCCCTGGCTTTCGGCTAATCTAGCGATCCACTCAGACAGTTCAGAGGGAAAGGATGCAAGGAAAATATCATGGATTTTCATATACACGTAACGATCCAGCCACCTTTTCTCAGATACCTACGAAGTTCTATTTTCTTGTGTCGCGAGCTCGTGAATCTTCTTGTCCAACCACTCTTCAATTTCCTTCTTTGTTGGGTTCCAGTGGCACGACATCAGCCATCCCTTAGGCAAATCCTGGTCCCAGCAACGGAACCATTTGTTGGCTACGTGGGGCTTGAGCCAGGTTCAACAGTGAGTTTAGCCAAGCAAATTCCAGTACTACTGGCCCTTTCGGCAATAGTCCGCTGAGCGCGGACTGAGGTCTCACTCGAAATAGTATGGGAGGGTGCTGGAATCAAGTTTCCGCACCCTGGGGATGTCTGATATGGGCGATAGGTACGCGATTCAACCTTCGCGCTTACTAGATTACGCGCACCAGCGGGCTCCTTGTGTCTTGTGGGACTACCTTTGCGCATATCTGACCGCAGTGCGACCAATATTAATTACCCAAGTCTTCCTTAGTTAGGCTATATTCGTTAATTACTTAGAAAGTTTTCATACATAAACATACATACAAGTGTGCGCATATAGATAAACATATACCATTAATGTCGAACATCAAAATATAGATTTACAAAACAGATGCACAATATGTCGAATCAAATTAGCTTTATCAATGATCCTTTTCAAGCTCAGTTCAATAAAAACTCGACTCCACCCTGCGAACTCAGCTGCAGGGGTCCGTGCACTCTACTGCGGACTCTACTAGGCCTCTGCGCACTCATCTGCAGAGCCTTTACCTACTACTACGAACCAATACCTTCAAATCCACTTCTATCCTCTAACCATGCCTTTGCATCTATCTATTACTTGCCAACAACCCAGAACTGTGTTTACGCTTAGAGCCTCGCTCTATTTATACAATCCCATGGTTCGCAGACCATGGGTAGGTCGACACACTTTATATTAAATTACATTATTTTAGGGCAGAAAACCCTAGACTCTCGTGCTACGCGCCCGCATTTCGTAGAGTCTTTACATTACATTGACCAAAATTCGGGCTTTAGGCCCCAAAACCCTGCTATGGGGGAATCCAGTGCCCAACAATGCACCATGGGATATATCACCCCTTAGGCTTGTTCTTCATTTTAGTGTAAGCGAAGTAAATGTGACAAGTCTTATCGTTGGATTATGGAAAGGTTTAAGGACAAAGGTAAAATCATAGGGTGAATGTGCAACAGAGGCATTCAATGCAAGGCAATGATAGCAGAGCTTGGAATTGGAAACATGCCTGATAATAAATGGAAGGAAGCCGAAAAGGAATTGTGTCGAGTCTCAGTTACATTTTGTTGGCTGTTTAGAATTGCATTCTTAGTTGAGGCAGGTGCCGAAAGCTCGGGGATGACCCAAGAAGCAGTGTTGATGGAGGAAAGTTTGACCAAATTGGACAACATTGGGACACAACTAGTGCAGGAAGCGAGATCTCATTTCTCACTATTGATGCGAGAGGTGGAAGTCTCAAGGGGGAATGTGGAGAGGCTTTGGTTAATAGTGGTGAATATGGCCACTAAGGTTGAGAATCTTACTACAAAGGTGGAAGGAATTGAGGTAACAATCGAAGCGACAACCGTTGGGGTGCTTAAAGAAGTCTTTGGTCTCCAGAACCCACCGTCTCCTCATTCTACAATTCTAGGTGAGCATGTGGAGTTGGTGAACTGAGAGCTTCCAGTGTAGACAAAGGAAGAAAATGGAAATGTGATGGCAGACAATGAACCCCCAAGAATGTAGTCATCCTTCAACATTAATTTTTTGATAAATGTTTTGTAAATCAATTCTATATAATGACATATTTTGGAGACTATATACAATAAACATGGTTAGAACATAGTAGGGCATAGACAAGGTAGAAATAGAATACAGTTTGATCAGTTTTGGAACTCAATAGATGATGAACAGTTTGTGAATGTAAGGGTACTGGCCCGTTTACCAGTTTGATTAATATAAGCTACCCGTTTCGTTAAAAAAAATAAAAAAAATTAGTTTTTAAAATAATATTCAAAAGTAAATATTTATTTTTCAAACATTATTGGTCAATGTTAAACTAATAGTGGTGAACAAACAAATCAATTACTAGATTCTGGTAGGGACTAATAAAGTTGCATGGTTTTAATCTTACCAAATAACTTGACTTTTAAATTGCTAATATAGTTTCTTATTTAAAACAAAACACTTAACCAATTAATACAATTTTAAATTAGGGAGCGACAGAGTTGGGTGTTAGGTTTCATTTATTTGCAGGTATGGACAATTTGTTGTTGTAGAATAGAAGTCCATCCCCCGTGCTGAAGGAAAGCTATGGACCGGGGATGCGGGCCGCGCACTCATCCATGGCATGAGACGAGAATCAAGTTTTTTTTTTTTTTTGGTTTGTGGCGAAATGTGCATCCACCCACAGAAGAGTTGTGTTGGATCAAGTGGATAAGAAAATGTTTGGACCTGTTGAAAAAATACTCGTCTGGATAGATCTCTCTGATGACAACTAGAACAGAAAGGGGGTTTCACAATAGATGATGATCTAGATATCAATGTGCATGATTATTTTGTTAACACAAGTAAGTCACAATCATTGCCAACTTAGCAAGATTTGCACAAAGGGATCATATTTGTTACCTTCAACTCCTCGTCTCCTCTTATGATTAGTAGTTGGTGAAGTAAATGGGGATTGAGGTTTTTCATGGGATTTTATATCACCAAATCCAATGGTCTCGCACATTTTATTATTTATGTTCCTTAGATCAAGGTCGATCTGATATAACAATACTCCATTTCTCGTCTGTTGGGGACGAAGGGGTGGAAAAAAGGTCGAATCTCCTTGCAACAAATTCATTGGTGTGGTATCAACCATGCATTTCTAGATCCATGTGCTTTCTCATTCCTTAGACCTCATATCAAGATAAATCTGATTGAAAATATTGATCATACAACGAGGGACATGATCTCGAATACCCCCCAATTCCTTTTGATATGAAATTAAAAACTTGAAGGTTTGTTTAAAATTTTTAAGCAAGTTTACTTCTTGTGGGAAACAGATCTAGTTGCAAAAGCACATAAACTTTAGTATTTTAAAAGATTAGTTTGCAGAAATAAAAGAGAGAAATATGAACCATGAACAACAACACAAAACAACAATTTGATAATGAAGTTCACCCCTCCTGGGCTATGTCTCTGGGTCCAGGTTCCAATGTTGGGCCTCTTCAATTATATCCTCAAATATGAAATTACATCAGTTTACAATGCTCAAAATTAAAAAATAGTGTTGCCAATGGATTCATAATTCTCAAAACCCCTATCTAGGCTCTTCTTGAGCTAAAAAATGTTAAAAATTGAGCAAGATATGCCTCCTTGAACAAATTCTGCTAACCATTCTGCAAATTTGCAATTTTGGCTAATCATTCTACGATTTCCACATTTTTGCCAACTGTTGAGCGACAAATGCACCTTGCGCTGGTGAGATTCTTGCTGCAAATGGGGAAAAATTGTCGCCTCCTTAACTGCGCCAATATCCCTTAAGCATCGGTCAAGGTCACATGGGTGCCATGTGGTCAGGGGTCAGGTTGACCACCTGCCCCTGCCGCTCCACTCCCTCTGGTATCGATATGGTCGCATAATGGCTCATGGGACAGGGCCAAGTGCCACTCGATGTTGAGTCTTGAAAATGTCATTCATTTTCATTACACTTTCACTATTATGTCCATTATATCACCTCCATTTCACTACTATGTCACCACATTCATCCCACTTTCGTTATCATTGGGCCACATTTATGTTTTTCCAATTTTTATTAATTCTAAGCCTTTTAAGTGAATTTGTGGTTAAAAATTAGGAAATAATGTGCATATGCTTATACCTAACAAATGGGTTGAGATTATTGACATGTGTAGGTTGAAAGGAAGCTTCTAGAAGACCCTTATGTGGCACTCTAAGGCCAAATTCGAATTTGAGTGAAAGAATCATGGGATCATGAGGATATGTGTCACATCTCCTAATTGTATTGTAACTCCTAAGAAGACATGTGTCTTATCAGTTCCTATTTGATTAGACTCTAGAGGTAGAGGGAGATATTCATGGACTCTCATTAATGAGATGGCTTCTCATCTTTTTGTATAAATAGGAGATCTCTCTCCTTCATTTGTTAGTGTTAGTTCTTTAGCTTGGAGTTTGTAGTTCTTCCTTGATGGCTTTTGAAAGCTTTAGAGAGCTTTGTTGTACTTTGTAATTTTGAAGAATTTGAATAAAGCTTAGATGTTCTCAACATGGAAGGAGATGTGAAGTAGATGTATGGAGCAATTTAGAATGTAAGGTAGAGTAGATTTAATTTGTAAATTTGCTTTGATTTCATTTTCATTTGATTGCTTTCAAGTTTGATAGATTAGATTTTTCATTCATGCAATTTTAATTCATGCAAGTGTGTTCAACCGGTTGATTGTAGATTAGTGATGCACATAGCCTTTTAATGACTAAGGACATGATGGAATCATCTTGTCCTTCTGCTGATTTATTTTCTGAGTTCTAATTCCAGCATTGTTATTTCTTTCAGTTTTGTTTTGCTCATTTACTTTCATGCAATTTAGATATCATATTACTCAATTTGTTTATGATTACCTTCCTATAGCCAAGCGACTCAAATAATGAGGAATCAAAATATTATTTGATGTAATATGATTTAGTTTACTTTTCTGCAAGTTAGTGATTAGATTACTCAAGTCATTTTCGGTTACCTCCTATAGCCAGAGCGAGTCGAACGGTGATGGATTGAAGTATGAATGTGTAGTTTGATCTTAGTTTCATTTCATGCAATTTAGATATCATATTACTCCATTTGTTTATGATTACCTTCCTATAGCGAAGTGACTCAAATAGTGAGGAATCAGAATATTATTTGATGTAGTATGATTTAGTTTACTTTCCTGCAATTTAGATATCAGATTACTCAATTTGTTTATGATTGCCTCCTATAGCCAGAGCGAGTCGAAAGGTGAGGGGTCAGAATATGAGTTGAAGTAGTGTGATTTAGTTTCCTTTGCTTACAATTTTTGAATTGCTTTAAGTTCAGTTTTCTTTTTATACAACAACAAGGATACTAGGTTTCATAGTCACTAGCTCATTGTTTGGTTGTTGCATTCTATTTTGATTAAAGTAGCTGCATATTTACACTTTTGTTTAAGTATTAATTCCATCAATAACATGTTTTAAGATCTTTTGAAGTGCTAAATTTTGGAAGTTACCATTAGGGACATAGGCCTTGTCTTGAAATCTCTATCCATACTTGTCCTTTAAAAGTATTTTTAAGACCTTAGAATAGGATTTCCATTTGCATTAGACACTTTAGAAAACCAACAAGAACAAAACCCCAAAACAAAATAAAATCTATAAAACAACGAAGTAAGAAAAGGTTAACTAAGCACATATGGTGCACCATACTTCATCAGTTTACGATACCCGGATTGATAATTTATGTGGAGCAATTTAAGACATTAAATTGACTAGACGTTTTTGGCGCCGTTGCTAGGGAAGTGTAATTAGGAGACCTTATTTCTTACATCTAAAAAAAAATAATAATTCATGAGTATGCTCTCCTCCTGCACTTTGTGTGATCTGGAGGATCAGAAAAAGGATTGTTATGTAAAAAAAAAATAATAATAATAATTCTTGAGTATGCTCTCCTCCTGCACTTTGTGTGATCTGGAGGATCAGAAAAAGAATTGTTATGAAAAAAAAAAAGAAAAAAAAAGGAGACAAAATAAACTTCATCATTTCAATTGATTCAATAAAAAAAAAAATGAAAAAATGAAACTCAACTGCTTTGATAGGTTCAAATTGTCCGAAATTGTCTGGTTGTGGTTTGTAGTGGTCTTCAAAACACTGTATCCTGTTTTAATAAGGTTTTGCAACTTAGCTGCGGAAAGTGCCCTGATTCCGCAGCTAGTTGAGAATTCCGCAGCTGTTTCAAGGTTTAGCAGGTTACAAGCATCCAATGAAGAAATCGACCACATGGGCATCTCCAGAATTGTTCCGACATGGATCCTATCCTAGTCACCCCGCTCAGATTGATGAAAAACCAGCCTAAGACCTTAGTCAAAGTCCTGTTTTTAGCATGTTTTTCTTGAAGTATTTGCTGCCTGAAATTGAAAATCATTAATCACTTTTATAAAATTTTACAATTTCAGAGAAGAAAAAAAGAAAAGAAAAACAATCTATGGCTATCTTCAATCCTAGCTTCCACTGTGGCTTCAACAAAAAAATCTGCCTCCCTGATCAAGCTTTGGCCTGAAACAAACCTGCAACATAAAAAAATGCACTGTATATGTGAAAAAAAAGGGATCGAATGTTAAAACGATTAGGCAATAATGAGGAGGTGAATGCAAATTTGAAGAATCCATGATAACTCCATCAAGGGGCCTCGAAATTTCTTTTTAGAGGCTGAAATTTATTATTGTTCAGATGGATTGAGCTCCTTGTTTTTGGACCGAATTGTGCATTTTTGGAGGTTGATTCCTGTAGGAGGAATTCATCATTTAGTGGCAGATTTCTGAGTTGATTTCACCTTTGGATAACTACATTATCAGCTAGAAACAGCAGGTTGAATTCTTGAAGGTAGCTTCTGGTGATCCATTAAATTGTTGAGGGTCGAGTAGTCATTTTTCTCCAAGGACGAGAGCATGTAAGCTGATTACATTTGCTAATAGAAGACTCATTACATCCCTGTGCCTATCCTTCATCCATGGCCAATTGTCTAGCTCGAAGTAGCTTTAATGTGCCTGAAATTACAGTCCATCACTTACAGTCAAAATACCTGATCATAACAAATGAAACAACACCAATGTCTTTGAAATTTTTTATATTGTTCATTTGTTATTTCCCTGTGTTCAAATTGCAAATCAAACAAGAAAAAAACGAATGCAGCAATTCATAAAAGCAGAACAGTAAAAACATCAACTCAGAAAAATGCAGAATAGAGAAAAATGTCAAACTTTGAGAGCACGATTTGGAAAACTGGAGGTGAATTTAAAAAAACTAAAACATGGGTTTTTTCGCTAGCTAGGTCAATTAGATAACCCAGAAACCGTTTGAAGAAATTTGTCGCGGTCTGGGATAAATTTGCGGTTCTTTGGAGCGCATTTTTGACTGCCGCGTGAAAAAAAACGGAATTTTCAATTAAATGAGCGGATAGTGATTTAATTCGGCTCTGTGCTGGCACCTACTCTACCTCTACCACGTCTTCCACCCTTTTCCACCATGCCTTCTACCCTTATGCCACCCGTTTACAATCCAACACCTGTTTAACAAATCGAATACGACACTGTCTAACTCCATTTCGTGAACCAATTCAAGACGGCTCTCCATTACGTGATCTGGTTGGGCACGACTCTTCACAGCATCACTCTATTTTTAATTGATGATTATGGTATTCGAAATCTTGTATAGGATTGCTGCCAGTTTTTTTAATAACTCATGACAAAATCCATAGCCGTTTTATAAACGTGCTTGTGTCCACGCACACAGCCACTCCCAAAATGCTTGCAGAGGTAAAAGGTGGTACGCTTATCTCTTATGAAGGTAGAATTCAGTTTCTAGAGATTGCACAGGTTCCAGAGGATCATGTTGGCGAGTTCAAGAGGATTGAAAAGTTCAAAATCTTCTACCAATAATTTATGGGTGAACTCGAAGGCGATTAAGAGGCTTGTGGAGGCTGATGCTCTTAAAATGGAGATAATTCCAAATCCGAAGGAAATAGATAGGGTAAAGGTGCTTCAGCTTGAAACGGCTGCAGGTGCTGCTATAAGGTTTTTTTTTTTTTTGATCATGTGCAATTGATGTCAATGTTCCAAGATCACGCTTTCCCCCAGTGAAGGCAACTTCAGATTTACTACTTGTGCAGTAAGATCTTTACACTGTGGAGAAAGGTTTTGTCATCCAAAATCCTGCTAGAGTCAACCCTGCAAATCCCTCCATTGAGTTGGGTCCTAAATTCAAGAAGGTTAGCAACTTTCTAGAAGCGTTTCAAGTCCATACCTAGCATCATTGATCTTGATAGTCTAAAGGAGATTCCACATGGAAATTTTGAAAGACATTGGGGCATATTTACAATTGATGGGCAGGTTAAATATGAGATTGACATAGTGCAAGATGCGGGTCTGGTGAATGCAGAAAATGTTCGATACCTCTCTTCAAGGTGGTGTGTTGCAAATGATAACCTCTCTTCACACTATTTTCTACACTCTGTTTTCATTAGCTGCGGAATCCAGCCACTTTCCGCAGTTGTTTTGTTAAACTCTAGGTTGCAGGTGTCATCAAGCAAAACAAGCCACATGGGTAGCTAGGGAAATGTCAATACATGGATGGTGTCCTATTAATTCGGTAAAATTTGATGAAAAAGACCCCGGTCAAAGGGAAGTCAAATTGGGTGTTATCATAAAGTCGCCACACTGAGTCGCCACATTAAGTCGCTACATGTCAAGAAAAAAATAATAATTTTGAATCAATGAAATGAACAAGTTATTTTCTCACTTTTCTGAAGGTATTAATTAATTTTGGA